>JASDQU010753837.1:57359-73228 GCA_032191745.1 Picea mariana
TGAGTGTTGAATTGAGAACAAAGGGGAAAATAAATAAATTATGTGTGTTAATGCCATGCTTGTCCAACCCCGGCCTGGGAGATTTACTCATTTAACTAATGGAAGTGAATGTGATTATCTTCATCCTTTCTTGTCTTACATTTCTCAAATAATAACATAATATCATGATGACATCACATTAGTTTTTCCGTCACTACGTAGGGCCTCTGGGGTCACTTGTCGACCTGCATAGATTTAATGATCAACTAATTTTGAAAACATTAATTGAACTTAGGAAAACACCTAAAATATTAGAACATAAACTTATTGATTGCATTGCTCTAGTCCAAGATCACAAGCTCTATGTACCTAATGAAATGACCATTTACAACAATCTCCCAATGGAATTTGAGAAACAACTTTGGTTTTCGATCCATTTAATATTTTGGCTCTCGTGTTAAATAAAATTCATAGTAAGTCCTTGAATGGATCCAACTCACTCAAAACAATTGAATTATGCCAAATGTTCAGTAGTAGTCTATGTTTCTTTCCCAAAACCTTTCCAACTCCCCCAAAATCAACCAACCCCTAAACATATCCATCCTCCTTCCTTTTATCTTCTATCTAATGATTTTTCATATAAGTTACCTCCCACTCCTCATTACTTTACTCACCTACCCAATCACTCCCCAACCACTTGTTAGCTTAGGTCTTTAAAAAATCCCTTTCTAAGGATTGTATCTAAGAAGTATAACATGGGGTAAAAGGCGAGGGAAGTCGCTTGTCATTTGAGAATTATTTCTTTAGTTGGAACACACTTCAAAGCTTACTAACAATCCTTCACTTTTCATTCATCACACCTAAACCAACTAACTAAGCAAATCTAATGTAACAGATATTAGCCTTGATGATGTTATGCATATATGCCAACATCATCAAATGTCAATATGTTAAGTGTATCGATAATTTAATTAAATCAAAATAAGATATTCAGCAAAACATGATGTTGGATTTGATTGAATACTAATCAAACATAGAAAATATCTGGAAGTGGTCAAAATGGAAGGTATTATATACAATCATCCTTCAAGAAACTTTGTATCAAAATTATAGTAAACAAAAGGAATAAGGGGTAGTCTAGATGCATGGTTGTTGCATTGTCTATAATATATATTTTCCACATTAATTAAGAGACACCTCTTACTTATAACAAAATCAACATAATCCCTTCTAGGATCTCATAAATCTCAACAATCTCCAGGGTAGCCTTGGCACTCATCAGAGACCTTTCTTAGGTATAATAATAATCCAATATTCGTTCAAATAATCTCTTGTGGTGCTCCATGCATCCACGTTATTTCACGGAGTTGAAGACTGCTCATAAGTTATTAATAATGAAGTTAATTTTATTATTATTCTCCTCCTACCCTCCTTCAGATTCGAACCTGTGACATGCTAAGATGAAACATATGCTCTTAACCATTAGACCCACTCAAGTTGTACAATAAAAATGATGCTCACACCATTTATTATGAACAATTGTTTAAAGAAGTGCTTCTTAACTTTGGAGATTTCCACTAGACTCTTTTTAATTGTTTCCTCCAACACTTAGTTACCTCATTTCAAGTAGTTACCTTAATTACATCCCCGCCTAACAAATAAGTTCCCAGCCACCTTCCTACTTAGGTTTGATAAAAATCCCTTCCCAAAGATTATCTCTCCTAGAAGGATAGTATTCATTAAATCGTAAGGGAGAGAGGAAGGGTGGAGTTCACTTGTTATTTGTTAATTGCTTATTTAGTTTGTGTGCACTTTAAAGCTTACTGAAAATCAATTACTTTCAATCTCCATATTCACACCAATAGACTAAGCAAATTTTAATTGCATTTATCTTTAATGATGTTACATATATAATTGAAATAAGATATTTAGCCAAAACATGATGTTGGATTTGACTTAATACTAATCAAATATAAGGCATATCCATAGTCATGTAGAAGGCTAAAATGTATGGCATTATGATTAAATTGAAAAAAAAAATGGATAATTAGTGTAAATGTTGCATGTAGTTGTGATAAGATCATAATTTTCTATAATAAGCAAATCAAAACAAATAACAAAACGAAAGGATCAAAGTTGACCAAATTTGACCAATAAGTAAAAGTGGTGTGCTCATGAAAGATGTGGCAAGGGAGTGGTGCTCAAGGAGAAAAAGTGAGTTCATAACCATTTTTGAGCAACCATCTGGAGCATCAAGTTTCCCAATGATGCACAAATAGGTTAATGAAGAACCCAAATGAAAACTCAAGTGATCAAAATTGATCAACTAACCATTTTTTAGCAACCATCTGGAGCATCAAGTTTCCCAATGATGCACAAATAGGTTAATGAAGAACCCAAATGAAAACTCAAGTTATCAAAATTGATCAACTAAAACACAAAACCAGGGAAAAGACCAAAAAAGACCTCACAATTTCCAAAACATAATGAATTGAAGCCCTAAAACTAGATTAGAGAGCCAAAATAATATATTTAAACCATAAGAAAGCACTAAAAAGGAAAAACTCCAAAGCTTTCCATTGCACCACAAAAGTTTGTAAGCATCCTTATGATTATCTTACAATAAAATTTGTATATAATTATTACAATGTGCAAAAAGGTATACATTTATACAAGCTAATACTAAACACAAAATTCACATATATTCAAATTGTTGCATTTTAATATAAAATTTTAATGTCACACATTGTACTATGCTAATGCTAACAAAGTCTGGGAAAACATGACAAAGGTAAGAAAATATGTAATAGTTGCACATCTATGATATTCAAAATTACAAGAAAATGTAATTTTTTATAAATAAAAATTCATATATTAAAAAAGATTACATATTGTTTTCATCATGAACCTTTACACATTCACATCTAAAAAAATATACTATTTAATTTTAATATTTTTTATATTTATGTTTTTCACCAACTGCTTTTCACTTTTAAATATATATATACATATATGCGTTGCTATTACTTCGTGAGACTATCTGTGTACAGACAAACTTTGCAGTTAAAAACCATGAATAAAAATATATCGTGTAAAATATTAAATTTGCGTCCATCTTGGTAGGCGAGATATCCAAATTGATTTTTGCCATTTTTCAGTCTTTCTTTACAAGAGGCTGTCGTAGTTCAAAAGTGAGTAAGAAAAACAAACGAACAGTGCCAAACTTGTCTCTTGTTTTTTTTCAAAAAAGTAACGTGCTCTCTGTACGTAACTTTTTCACGGATTTTCAAAATATAGGTCGACTTTTTGAGTTTGTTTTTTTGTGATTTGACACGGTGGCTTCAAAATTCGCCCCTCAAATACTTTACCTTCAGAAGACCCCACTCTTACCTAAACACAACATCATAGTCAAAAGTAAAGCTCTTATTCCCATGCAGTTCTAATGTTAATTTATCATTTGAAAAAAATATAATTTCTAGACCGAGTTAGATTTTAGCGTGGTTACAGATGTTACTGAACATTACCTACTCAACCTTATGTTGACTTAGGGAGAACCGCAAATTATTGCGCATTTTTCATTGATAAACTATACGTAGGTTTTTCTTGGTGGGAGGAATTAAATATCTTTAATCAACGAAGTAGCGACAAGGCAAAGTTGCAAAGGCCTTTTATTGCGGATGTAATCTAATATGTAGATTACATCAATCAATTCACTAATGTCACCGACATGGGAACACCATCATCAAAATTGCTAAAGCCAATTAAAGCCTTTTGGATACATAAAAGAAGATAGGTATAAAATCCGTAGAAAAAGGGAGGGTTTCCTTAGTTTTTAAAGTGAGTTTTATTATTTATATTCACATTATTATCATTCTAATTCAAGAAAAATGACCATTTTGTCAATAATATGGATGGTGTTTAAAAGTGACTTCTATTAAGTATTATTGAGTAAAATGTAGTAGATAACTTCAACAATAAATAATGTGGATGACTTATCCATAACCCATTACTACAATAAGTAATGTTTACCAATAAAGTGGATAGCTTATTCATTACTATAATAAGTAATGTTGAAAAAAATAACATGTGTGTTATTTAAAAGTAATTAAGTTAATTCCAATATTTAATAGAAATTGTGTCATTTAAAAGTAATTAAGTTAATTCCAATATCTAATAAAAACATGTATTTAGAGACATGCACTGAGAGAATATGGTGTTTGAGGAGTTTTATGTAAGGTTTTTGTTTATGGATTGCAGTAGGCAAGCTATATAGGTGGGTGCAAAGGATTGTTTCAAAAGGTTGTGATGTCAAATATTGCTTGCATGATCAATGGATGAAGTGGTGAATCATTCCATGTTGTCTTTATATGAGTTGGGATGCCTTAGGGGCATGAACCAAACAATGCAGACCTACGGGGCGAAGCATCCCTTAGTCATTGAAATTACTTTTGAATGCACTTGGGTGTAGTTGGACACACTAGGGAACAATTGGATGTACTTGGGTGTAGACTAGTCATATGCACTTGGGTGTGGTCGGATGGATGGACCGAGAGAACTTGGGATGACTTAGGACAACCTAGGATGACTTGGGACAACTTGGAACAACTTGGGCGGATGGTCAATGAACAAGTCACCAAAGGAAGCAAGTTGACGAATGGCACTTGGGTCCACCTTAGAGTGAAGGGGCTTGCAAGTGCGAGGCGAGTCTCATATAAAAGGAGGACACCTCAAAAGTGTTAAGGAACAAATGATTCCAGTCATTCATAAGGAGTGTAAACGAGCTATGCAATTATGCCAAGTTCAGGGTTAGGCACAATAGGGGGAATTGCACTAGTTGAGTGAAAAGAAGAAGAAGCCAAGACCTGTACGAGGTAGGCTTGCAGTTGCTTCAAGGGTTGGATTGACGGTTATTGTAGGCAGTTGTACCTTGTGTAATTGTAGTATGTAAATGAGTTGCAGGCGATTTACCACAATCCTTTGTTGTACATTATAACATTCTTCATATAAACAAAGTTAAGGCATCAATCTTAGGTGCTACCTATACTATGCATTGTGGTTTCTTTACTTGGATCAATGTTATTTTCCTTACTTTGCTTTGTGTCAAGGCCAAGTTATGAAATATTGTCTAAGTATAAGTATTGTTGGGATGTCTTAAAGTTGCAGTTGGACGTGTGCCTATAGTTGGGTGAATTGGGTTGTGTTAGACTTAGTTGCGCATCTAACTTATTGTAGCTTAAAGCAAAGTTATGGGTAGACTTTAAGTGAAGAGGTGTAGTCTAGTTGTAATATCCACAAGTCGGTCAAGCCACTCTGACTGAGACAAAACACTACTACACAATCAAAGATGACGAAAAAAAATTTTGAACAAGATTCTTCAATCCTTGACACATAACCTCTTATCAAGATTTTGAATTTATAACTAACTCCATAATAAATATATACACTTATGTGGTTCATGATAAAGGTGACACCTAAAAAAAACTTAAAACCCTTACCCAAGTTTTAAACTCATAACCAATCAATGGAGATGACAACTTCATCAATAACTATAAATAGTCAACTTCCTATTCTTAACCATAAACATCTTCCATTATATTTTAATAACAATATTAAATTTTAATATTATTTTTAATTACCATATTAATATTATTATAAATAAATAATTTTAAAATTCAAAATGTAAATTAATATTTACTTAAATTTCATTCTCAAAATTTATATTTTCTTAGTATAACTATTTAATTACTTATTTCACACACTCTCTCGCTAAGTCGTGACAAGCATTGCTCATTGACATGGAAGGGTGTTTACCAAATTTCAGCTCTATTTTAAAATGTTTGTATATTGTGATCTTGTAATTGTTAAATGTTTGTATATTGTGATCTTGTAATTGTTGTTCATATATTGTGATCTTGTAATTGTTTTTCATGCGAGATCTTTTTGGTTCTAAGTTTAGTAAAAGTCAAAGTAATATATTTTATTTTGGAAGGTTTTTTTAATATATATTAAAAAATAATTTAGTAGGTCAATCAGTAGTGGGCATAGTCATTACAAAGGGGTAGTCTCCATATGTATATGGGTTTTGGGTTGTTAACTAGTTTCCTTACTTAAATGAGGACCAACTTAATTAGAAGATTTTATGTGATGTTATGATTATTTAAAAAAAATAAAAAATAAAAAAAAAATAATTAAATTTAAGATATAAAATTTTAGGATGATATGATAATATCCTTTTTTGTTTTAAAGAGTGATTTAATGAGTGTTAATAAGTGTATAGATTCAACTTTTAAGCGAGATAAAGTTCTATTTTGAAGTTGTTTTTGAAATTCTAATGATTTAGGTCATCTTAAAATGGTTCAAAAATTTTAAAAACAAAGTTTTATGGTAAAAGTTCTCATCAATTAAATAGAACCATGATATCCACTAAAATTCTCATAACATTTAAGAGAATTTCCCTTGAAAGAGATTGGGTTTGTCCACTTACTAACTTATTATTCATTATAATACTAATATCGATAGTTGTTGAGACACATTCTTTTTTTCTATTTTTATCACAACTCCTAAGTAGAAAATGGCAATATTGGTTGGGGGTTACATTCCATGTTAACATGATTCCTTCCTACAAAAAAATATGCCAAGGAGGAATAATTTGTAGTACACTTCATAGATAACAACCAGTGGTCAAAGAAGGCCCACAAAGTATGACATTGGTACTATGTGTGATGTTAGTACTTGAGTGATGGAGGATGTTATCATATCAACGTCGTGGCATGTTAGCATTGGAACAAGGGGAGATGCTTTCACATCAACCAAAAGACTTGTAATATAAACCTAATTTTAAGATCAAGAAAACTTTTAGTGGAGTAAGTAATGTGTCGTAAACCATGTTTGTCTCACCATATGAGATTATTCACTACCCACCCACCTAACATTCAGTGCAAAAATAAAATAATTATTAAAGTGGAAAAGAATTAATCCACACATATATGCCCTAGAACTAGTGGCGCATTCTAAATCTCATAGATCACAACAATGGAGGATATATGTAGTTTATCTCAGTGCATGGACACCCCTGGACACCCCTGAGAACTAGAGCCTCACCATATGTCATATGCATGGAGTGGGTCCCATTTAGCATATGGTGCAAGCCATAACCTTGATGTTATGCCCCATATGCATAGAGTGGGTCCCATTTAGCATATGGTGCAAGTTATAACCTTGATGATATGCCCCGATGCTCACCATATTATCACCGTGGAATTATATTGCCCATGGAGGTGGGGGCATACAACCTTACTAGTGGTGGTGGTATCCTGGGTGCAAAATGTTAGCCTATGGCTTACCTAACCAATCACAAAGTATTCATGTCATCATAATTTGTACTATTCATTTAGGATAATAGTCATTTATCCTCAATGATGACTAAGTGAGTTAGTTGAGATTACCTAGCCTTATCATCACTTGATTTTAGGATCTAGAGAAAATCTCTCCTTTGACGTGGCATCACCCATTGTAATATACATATGTATCTTTGGTGTGTAATACTCTACTCTCCCATTTTAATATGCTATCAGAGTGGTACTGAGCATAACTCCCTCATGGGAGAGCCCAGGGACATGCATAGAGAAGAGTAGTATGTTGGTTGTGAGTGATTTGTTACTAGGTATGCAATAGTTTGTGTGAGCTACGGTCTATATTGTAGTGGTATGTTGTTTTTCCATCAGATCCGATTGGGAGACTAGATTTTGTTGCTCTACCATGATCCGTAGGGAGATGAGATACCACCCATAGTGACTGTAGCATAGAGAATTCGTTGATGTCATTGTTGTGTGTCAAATGGGCCAGCCAGGTGGGCCTCTTGGTAAGGCCATAGATGGTCCAGTTCACTGCATTGAAGAGTAACAACACGAACAATTGTTGACAAGAGGAGGAATTGGAAGTGAAGGAGGTCCTTTGTGTGAAGGTCATGGAGATTCTCCTCGAAGAGAGTGATTTACATTTACTTACATTTAATAACATTCCAACAATGAAATGGCCTCACTTAATGTTGTGCTTACACAAGAGATACCAGACACAGAGGTACCTTCCATTGTTAGAAACATGCCAACGAATTTCCCATGTGGTCACATGCACATGCATGCAGCTATATTAGAAATGTGCATGCATGCACTTTTCTATGAACAGATTGTGTAACTAGTGGATCTAATTATAATCAGTTAGTCTAATTGTTTGAGAGATGCTATATATACGAGCATACCCATAGAGGTGAGAGTGAAATAGGTAGTAGAGTGTGTGAGCAAGACACAATACTGTGGAGTACAATGTGTCTGTGAGGAGAGGATGGTTGTATGCTTGTGTTGGCTATTGTAATTCTCCCTTGAATAATAAGAATACCAACTATCATTGCCCCATGTTTTTTTCCCGCATTAGGTTTCCACATAAATCATTGTGTCAATCGTGTGATTGTTGTTGTGTTGTGTTTGGTTTGATGTTCTTAGTTTTTTATGCTCTATTTTGCTTGCGCTGCCCAACAAGTGGTATCAGAGCACAAAGTTGAAGGATTTGAGAGCAAGGAGAAGAGAATCTGGTTGATGGATATTAGAGCAGGTGTGTTGAGCTGAATAGATCTACATGAGTCTAAAAAATCCATTTAGCAAGATCTGGCATGCTGAAGAAAAGAAAGATTAGCCAATTCCATCTATTGAAACCTACACATGGAGATCTGTGTGTCGCGTATTGAAAGACAAATTCATTGTAGGGGCAATATTCTTTAGCCTATTGCTCCCTGAACACTGTGACGGGCGTGATACCCTCTTTCAATGTGCTGGAGTAGCGATAATGGCGATAAAATAGTTATCATCGCTCTACACGTCTCTTCGGTGGGGTGATAACTTGTGATCATCGTTGATCACGTTTTACCAGTGGAGCGATACCCGTGGTATGATACCTCTGGAGTGATACCCATGAAAAATCACGAGTTCAAAGTTTGAGGTGGATAAATTCAACTCCAAAAACAACTTTGAGATATGGAACCTCAAGATGTGGGATCTACTTGTACAACAAGGAAACAACAAGAGCGATGATGGTTGAGTTACCGTGAAAGAAAAAAAATGTAATTACTTTGGAGTTGTAAAAATGATTGATTGGATGTAAATGGGCATACGTCTGTAAGACCTGGATAGGCATGCTTACCCCTGGTTTATTTGGTCACCTATGAAAAGTCTAAACATAGATTTAGGTAGATTGAGTATGTGGGGGGGCATGTGTGTTGGGTTAACCTTGACTTGGTGAAAGAGTTAATGAGTTAAATCTGATTTTTAGGTCAAAGCACGTGGTTTTTCGGGTCCATGTTTTTGGGGTAGCCTATGGTATTGTGTCCATGGATTGCATATAATGAAGCCTACAAAAGGCTTGGTGAACTCCATTGTAAATGGTCTTGGAGGTAAGTGGTGAAGGCTTACTTTTCTGACTTGACCAGATTTGGTCAAGGGAATGTTCGTGTTAAGGTAGAGCACTGAGACTCCAGTGTAAAGTCCTTGGAGGTGAGCGAAAAATGTTCACTTGGGTTGGCTTGGTCAGACTTGATCAAGGTTGTTCGAATGCAAAGTTCGAGGTGGATCATTGTGTCCAGGTTAGAAAGGTGGGTTTGTAGAAATGTTGATGTGTTGGCAGGTCAATCAAGTGTTTGAGAATATATGATGAAGGTAAGTTCATATCCATGGAGCTTGGAGAGTATTGTAAGGAAGTTAGGATCGAATATGCATGTTCAGTAATGCCAAGTTGCAACAACAGTTGTGGACATAAGCGATTGTGCTATCTGGTAACTCGGTCACCATCGGTTGCAAAAGACATGAAGATTCAGGAAGAGTTATGAACAAGTCATCTAGTAATTACTCAAATGTTAAATTATTCGATGGCGATCCTTAATTTTTTTATTAGCAGTCTAAATAGGACCTAGATCAAACAGGTAGATCTTTGATATGGTGATGATGTTAAGGGATGAAAAATGTGGGATCCTACTACCCACATAATCATCATGGACAGAGATGCAGTGTTTGATGAATCTCCTTTTATAAAAGATGAAAGGTTCAAAGCATGACTGGTAGTATAAGGGTATTTCAAAGGTATTGATTTCCATGAAAGTCTCTCACCGGTTGTTAAAAACTTGTTTATATTCATGTTGTGTTAGTACATCTAGATGTTAAAACTGTTTTACATGGAGGTTTTTGGATAAGGGGATGTATTTGGAACAACTAGAACGGTTGGTTCATAATCACAATAAAAGATTTGTTTGCAAACTCAAGAATCATTGTATGGCCCGAAGCATGCCAGGAAAATGATACAAGATGTTTGATTCCTTCATGGTGAGCCAATTTTTATAGGAAGTGAGTATAACCATTGTGTTTATGGTATATTCATTATCTTGGTGTTATATGTTATGCTTGTTGCAAGCACAAGCATGGTTGAGGTCAACAGGTTGGCTCAGTTGGTTAGGACGTTGTTATGAAGGATTTGGGAGCAGAAAAAATAAATCTTTGGCATGGAAATACACAAAGACAAGAAATATGGTAAGCTTGGTTATCGCAACAAAAGTATGTGGTGAAGATACTCAGGAAATTCAGTGTGAATAATGTGAAACTGGTAAAATCCCTTTGGCTTTCCATTGTAAGTTATCTTCAGGTTTATGTCCTAACTGATGAAGAAGAAAAGTGTTATATGTCGTGAGTATTATATGCTACCAGGAAGTTTGATGATTGCGATGGGAAATGGTCAAAATTTCACATGTAGTTGGTGTTGTTAGTAGACACATGGAAAAACCAGGTGAAGAGCGTGGAAATGGGTGCTTAAAACACATAAGCACATGTATCACCCATAGTGGCTGCAGTGATTTAGTCTGTGGTTATGATTCATGAGATTTGGACAAGAGGAGACCTACCTTAGGTTATGTCTTGCAAGAATGCAATGATCTATTGGGTAAGTGTGGATAGGTACATGATGTGGTGTTCTGTGGTGGTCAAAGTGTTGTGCATTTGACTAAAGGTCCAACGTATCAAAATGGGACAAGTGCATTGGTTTATTAGACAGGTTCTTGATGGAGGAAGAATGGTCCATACTGGAGCGAATCGTGCAGACATGTTCATGTAACAATAATGTTAGAGAAGTTGTGGAGGTGTGATGGTATTTGGCTTATCTTGGCTTGCAGGAAAGGTGAAGAATGAATTAAGGGCATGATATATCAGGTAAATTGTTGTCAAAGGTGGAGATTGTTGGAAACATGCCAACAAATTTCCCATGTTGTCACATGCACATGCATGTAGCTATATTAGGAATGTGCATGCATGCACTCTTTTGTGAACAGATTGTGTAACTGGTGGATCTAATTATAATTAGTTAGTCTAATTGTTTGAGAGATGTTATATATACGAGCATACCCATAGAGGTGAGAGTGCAATAGGTAGTAGAGTGTGTGAGCAAGACATAATACCGTGGAGTACAATGTGTCTGTGAGGAGAGGATGGTTGTATGCCTGTGTTGGCTATTGTAATTCTCCCTTGAATAATAAGAATACAAACTATCATTGCCCCGTGTTTTTTTCCCGCATTGGGTTTCCACATAAATCAATGTGTCAATTGTGTGATTGTTGTTGTGTTGTGTTTGGTTTGATGTTCTCAGTTTTTTATGCTCTATTTTGCTTCGACTTCCCAACAACCATTATATTAAAGCAACGTTCCTCCAATATTTCATAGCAACACAACTAGGGGGCTCAGATCTGTAGTGGTACATGAACTTTTAGCATGTTGTGTACTGCGAGGGTTTGATCAAGCCATGGAAAATGTAGGCATGCTTAATAGCGACACAAATAAATCATGACAACAGTTGTAGTGAGCTCAGCCAACGGGCTATTGGCCATGCTGAACGAACACCATTCCATTCTCAAACTCCATGCGCTCAAAAATCTCAACAGGCTCATCGATAATTTATGGCCCGAGATTTCTACCAGTGTCCCTACAATAGAAAGCTTAACGATCAAAGGAAAATTGCAACATTGGTTTTTTCAAAGGTTTTCTATTACCTTGGGGAACTTAATGATTCTTATCCTATGCTTTGGGTGCCGGAAGCTTGTTCAATGTTTCAGAGGATTCAGATTATGTGCACACTTTACATGATAGAGTGAGAGAGATGGTCGCCTAGTAGATGGTAAACCATAGCCATGGATTGGGAAGAGAAGAGTCGCCTGCACAATACTTTAAGAGAATATTCGCCAAAGGAAAATAGAAGAGTGAATAGTGGAAGATTGAATCACGCGTGGAAATTGTGCAAGATGTTGCAAGGAAGGAGGCGTACATGGCAATAAGGCCGCAATTGAGAAATCTTTTTGTTCTTGGGCATTCAGAGTAGCCATGGAGAAAAAAATGCGTTCTTAGCAGTAATTCATGAAACTAAACAATACTTGGTGATGATGTTTTTGATGTCTTGGTAACATTGATAATCACTTTTTGTAATTTATATGTCTTGGAATTGGAGATTTTTTTCTTTGTATTGAGCTTAGCTAACTCAATATGAAGGGGAGGTTATTTTGTTAGAATTCACGACTCTAACAAATGACAGGTAAATATGGAGATCCAAGACATTGAATCAAAACTTTGAAGATGCAGATGGAGATGCCTAGTATGTGAACGACTCCAGAAGAGAAAGAAGGAAAAGTCGAGATGAAGAGGCAAAGAAAAAGTGATGGTAATGAGATAAGAATGATCTTAGTGTTGTAATGGGCTTATATATTAGACATATAATTGGTAACCTCTGTAAAGCATTTTTGGATGCTTGTTGTACTTGAATTAATGATGCATATGTCATGTAGGGGGTGCATGATCAGTTGTACCCGACACCCCATAGTTTTGGTCCAAGTTGTAAGCTTAGCCATATGTAAGTTGATTTCCCTAGGTTGTTGTAAGCCTTGTTGAGTCAGGCCTACATGGATTAGTGTGGTAGCACATGTGATCATGTAGCATGTATCCCTCTTATGTATAGAGAGAATGTGGCATCAAGTTGTGGAATTAACCACTAGGGTAGGTACGAGGGAGTCAGGTGTACTTATATGCTAGCTTGATGTAGAATCGATGAACTTGAATCTTCGATTAAGTGGGGAAACATGAGATGGAGTAATCTTAGATTGTGATGGACAAAGGTATGAGTTGATGAACTGTGCATGTGAAAATGAATCCTAGAGAATCGACGAGTACAACGGATGGTACCCATGTATCTTGGTAGATGGATTTTGTTTTACACACCAACAATACGTCAAGCATCTTAAGGGGGGGAGTTCAAAAATCAAGTGAAGATGGTTTGTGAAACCACTTGTGGTCTCTCCTTTCAGCTATAAAGGGGGGAATTAATGATGGAATTGAAGATGGTTGTTAGATCGAAAGTTTCAACAACAACAAAAATCAGTTTTTCTAGATGGGAAACTACAGTTTGTAGATGACAGACTTTGGCAGAATTATGGTTCAATGACTTGCAATTGAATCATACACATGATACATTGGGATGTTGTTGGACACCTAAAAGTGTGGTTAGTGGTCATCCAAAATCACCATATACATGGTATCAATTGGTTAGTGGTCATCCAAAACCACCAAATACATGGTATCAATTGGTTAGTGGTCATGCCAAACCATAGATTCAAAGAGCACTTTAGTGATACACTGATAGTAGAGTGGTGATACTACATGTTCACCAACTAGCAGAAGACATCAGATTCTTCTAGCTCATATACTTGGCAAAATTATCAATTTTTCAAGCAATCAGGGAATGTTTCGACATTGCAGTTGTTCACTTCCATATCTCAACTCTCTTCCATTTCATTTTAGATGAACCATTCAACATCTAGATTGACAGTTTTTTAGGAAGATTTTTCATTGAAGCTCAGGTTAAAGCTTTCTGAAAAATCCATGATATTGGTTTTTAACTTAGTTGGTACATATAGCTAGGCTTGTGATTGAGGGGGGAATGCTAGCCTATGGCACAAAGAACATACAATATTGCACAAAGAACACAAATACAATGTTGAAAGTAGGGCATTATAGTGAAAACCAACTTCTATTAATGAATCAAATGGTGGGAAGCATTGCAATATGCATAGCAATACAAAATGACTAAAATAGTGATAGCTTATCTCAGAGAACACACATAACGACTTTGCTCAATCACAAAAATCTCATAAGCAGAGATATGACAACTTTGTTCATTCACAAAAATCCGATAACAAGAGGTTTAAATTACATTTTATAATAAGGCCAAAAATAACCAAAAATATAAAAACACTAAAATGCAAAAACCCTAACCTTAACATGATTAAAATTCATTAAAAATGCTGAACTAAAAAAATTTGAGTTTTCTTAAACAAAAGAAAACTTTGATACGAGAGCTTTATTTTGAAACTTCTTTAGCTTCTTGAAAATAACATTAACACAGTAAAGCTTATTCTTTAATATTGAATATAACTACCCTTAAAAACACAAAACACATGAGAAACCTCCCCACCCTCCCCCCAAAAAAAATATGTGGAAAAAATTAGACATCACCACACCCAAAAAGCACATCACCCAAAAAGCATGAAAAGCCCAAAAACTCATAACAAAAAAGTTATCAATATCAAAACTATTTTTTAAACAACCCTACTATAAATGATTCAACATAAAGGTATGCCGTTATAATATAGTACTCTAGCATATTTTAGAGGACATAACACAAAAACCACTCAACCTATTAATATTAAAAATGAAAAAATATGTTATCACATCAATCACAAAAATCTCAATTAAAACCTAACATAAATGTATATACACTGGAACAAAATACCCTAATATTATTGACATGAAAACTATTCAATTTATTAATATTAAAATGAACAAAAATGTTACCAAATCACTCCAAACCTTTTATTCAAAATATAACAAAATGCTATAATATCATTTACAAAACATAACCACCCCCCGAAAAATATTAATATTAAAACAGAAACGATACTGCCAAAAAAATAAAATAAAAAAAACTCTCGAAGCTCCGCCAATTTTAGAATAGCGAGAGCTCAGTAAAATTGGAAACGTCATATCCTCCATATCAGCACGAATCTCTAAACGCAATACATTGAACGCTGAATTTCAGTCTTAAAAAAGATGATGGAAAACGCCGCCAAAATTGGCGTGAGCGGTGTCACATCTATCACGGCTGCTTGTCCTGCCCAACAACTGGAAGACCGTATGTATTTTACTGACTCCGACAACGAAGGTAAAAGGCAAAATACTCGTAAATAAATTACAAATATTTATCGTTTTAACGCTTCCTTTCAATTTTCTTTTATTAATTCATTTGCTTCCGCAATAATTTGCGAGGGTGTATCGATTGTCGGAATTGAAGTGGGACCACTCATGCAGGCTTTCCGTCGCTTATCAGAAAAGCTTCTGACTCCGGTCGTCAAAAGCTACATTATCTTTTTCTGACCACCACTACGTAGCATTTTGATTTTCGTTGATTAATTATAGAACGATCTCCTTTCACGTTCATGGCAGGAGGGATTCGCCAGAATCCGACAAGAGACTAAACAAATAAAAAAATACTCTCCTCTGCCCTTCAAAGCCCACAGCACTGGTGCTGATCAGCACTCACAAAGTAAGTTCAGAAACGATGAAGTCCGAGTTTCGGATCCTGTCTCTTCTCGTGATTTCCATTCTGGTTCTGCTTAAGCTTTCTTCCGCCATTAACGACGATGCCGAGATTCTGCTCGCGTTCAGGTCCGCCATGTCGGATCCTGACGACGCCCTGGCCGGCTGGACTGAGTCCGACACGGCCAACTTCTGCGGGTGGACCGGAGTCCTGTGCAACGAATTCAA
>JASDQU010753838.1:46878-57244 GCA_032191745.1 Picea mariana
GTTAGCCTTGAAAATGTTACGTCACATTGTGACATTCATTTAGGGTTATGTCACCTTGTGACATTCCTTTAGGATTATGTTGAGTGTCATGTTTATGAATTGTGTTCCTCATATTGGAATACTAAGCATCACACTAATTTGACTATTGTTGACCATGTTGATTATGGTGAGTAACAATTAACTATGGAAAATCATGTTGATTATAGTGATTAATGGTTGATTATGGTTGACCATGTTGATTATGTTTAACCTTGTTTTACTATGGTAATATTTCAATCTTTCATTTAACTTGGTTGAATAATGTCAAATTTATACATTCCTCAATGGTTGTGTTGCATTTCGACATACATATTCATTTCCTTATGTGAAATTACATTGTTTGATTTGGCACCATATTCCAATATGAAGAACACAATTCATAAACAGGGCACTCAAACATAACCCTAAATGAACATCACAATGTGTCTTAACCATTTAGGAATGATGCAATTCAACATAATACATTGAATATGTAAGTCACAATATGACACAACAATTGAGGAATGCAACTATTTGACATAAGTTAGCCTTGAAAATGTTACGTCACATTGTGACATTCATTTAGGGTTATGTCACCTTGTGACATTCCTTTAGGATTATGTTGAGTGTCATGTTTATGAATTGTGTTCCTCATATTGGAATACTAAGCATCACACTAATTTGACTATTGTTGACCATGTTGATTATGGTGAGTAACGGTTAACTATGGAAAACCATGTTGATTATAGTGATTAATGGTTGATTATGGTTGACCATGTTGATTATGTTTAACCTTGGTTTACTATGGTAATATTTCAGTATTTCATTTAACTTGGTTGAATAATGTCGAATTGTTGCATTCCTCAATGGAATGTCGCAATGTGACATAACCTTAAATGAACATCACATTGTGACATAACCATTTAGGAACAATGAAATTCAACATAAGACATTGAAGATGTACGTCTCAATGCGACATAACCATTGAGGAATGAAGCTATTTGACATAAGTTGTCCTTCAAAATGTTGTGTCACATTGCGACATTCATTAGGGTTATGTCACCTTGTGACATTCCTTTAGGGTTATGTTTAAGTGTGATATTTATGAATCGTTTCCTATATGGGTGCCAAATTAAAAGTCATCCATAGTCAACCATTCATAAGCATCAAAGTGAGTTAACTATGGTTGACCATGTTGATTATGGTGAGTAATGGTTGACTATGGAAAACCATGTTGATTATAATGATTAATGGTTATGTTCTAATGTGACATAACCTTAAATGGACATCAAATTGTGATGTAACCATTTACAAACGATGTAATTCAACATAAAACATCAAAGGTGTACGTCACAATGCGACACAACCATTGAGGAATGAATCTATTTGACATAAGTTAGCCTTCAAAATGTTACGTCACATTGCGATGTTCATTAGGGATAAATGTCACCTTGTGACATTCCTTTAGGGTCATGTTTGAATGTGATGTTTATGAATTGTGTCCTATATGGGTGCAAAATTAAAGGTCATCCATAGTCAACCATTCATAAGCATCACAGTGAGTTAACTATGGTTGACCATGTTGATTATTGTAAATCCAGTCTGTGGGCTTCATAGCTAAAAGTAAAAATTGTAACCTGATACCATATGTAAATCTTAATAATAAATTAAATTGACAACAATTTCCAGCAATTAAATTCCTATTTTTTTAACAGATTACAACATAATCTCAACATTTATAACTTGATTAACAACAACACATAAAACTAGTAAAATACCTCTTGAATATGTTGTCCTTTGAGTTGTTGAAACAATATTATACTAAAAGCTTGAACTTCCTAAAACTGTTTCCTCCCAACTAGCTAGGAACATAGCCTCTCCAACTCCCTAGCTCTAGGAAATCATATTTCCTGGTCCCCGTGCCAAAAATCCCAGCAACACCAGTCCACTAGTAAAAACCCATAAAGAAATTTTGCATCCTTCCTTTTCTCCAAAATTTGGAATCCTTCCTCCTCCCCTGGTTTCTCCTTTTTCCTCCCCCCAAAATACCCCCCACCAAAGTCCAACCCCCCTCTTCCTTATCCTCCCCTCTCGTATCCTTCCCCATAAATTTCCCAGCTGCCTTATATTTTTTCATTAATTTCTTCACCTACTTTTAACACAATAAAATAATAATTATTTTGATTGTTGCATTCCTGAATTTAAAAGATATAAAATTTCATTAATTTATTAATTAATTGAATTATTTTAAACTAAATTAATCATAACAATTAAATTTAATTAACTGGGTGTTACATACACCCACCCTTCAAGAAACTTTGTCTCGAAGTTATATTAACTAACAATACAAAAGTAACAATAACATGATTCATACATCTCAATAATATACACACGTCGTCAATTTGAACATTCATATATACTAGTATACATGTGCAAGACATGTATGTGTCGCTAACACATACATGAATCGCACATGTACTAATGACAATAATTATCACATCTAAAGCAATTCATGTATGCATCCAATCCAGTCAACAATGTTATTCATTTCATAAAGAATAGTAAACCATTTAAAACATTTGCATAATCCTTCAATTATAATAATTTAACACAAGAAACATTCACTTAGATAATTGTAGTTCAGTTAAGTAAATTTAATTTATTTGGTTAAAAAAAATACAAGAGGAAATCAAACAATTTTGTTATAAGATTAAAAGTCCACACACTCTCAACTACTTTTAATCATATTCTTGCCTCCCTAAACTACTTCCATCTTCAATCCCTATCCTTCCTCTACTGGAAAATCCTGGAGCGTCAACTATATTGACCTAACTCTAGATAGAACTCGTAAACGGAAGTGTCAACTATCTTGACCAAGCTTCCCCAACAGGCAACTGACAATCATCATCACATGTCTAGGGGAGCATGAGATAACATCGTCCTCCCATGACTCCAGGTTTCAGAGAATACACGGTGGGAATGCCTCCACCCCTCCTAATAGAACTAGTGTCAACACCCTATCATGGACCATACAATGGAACTGTGTTGTTGGGATTTTGTCATCGTATATTCATTTTCAGGCAGTCTTGCTACCTGAAAAATCTGCACTTGTCCACATATCATAGCAATGCAATTGAACCAATATAATTTCACATACAAAGATTCATACCATACCGTTTCTCGATTGATGTTCACAACATCAACTATTTATTATCATTATCCTTTGGCTATTCCATAGCCCATTAACTTGTAGATTAGTTTATAACAAAAAATCATACATATCTATACATTTTTATCATGTAAATGCATTTAATCATATCCTCAATTGGGTATCCATGTACAAACAACTTTAAATGTCAAAATTTTCAAGCTAGAAATAGGTTGCATAATATCCATCATAATTCAAATAACGATAAGCATTCAAAAAATTGACATTCGCATAGGTCCATATGTCTAAAATTTCAAGTGTATCATTAATAGTTTCACAGTTAATAAGCAAATAAAATATGATTAGGCCGTAAGTAATTCTAGATGTCTAAGTTAAATGTGGCATTACATACACCCAACCTTCGAGAAAAATAATCCCAAGGTGGTAAAAAACAGTGAGGGATGATCTCGTCATAAGGGCTCTGCATCCTCCCAAGTAACAAATCCTGGACTATAATTGTCCCATTGGACCTTAACTTGGTCTACTAGACGATTCCTGAGTTGTTGGACCTTACAGTCCAATATGCGTAATGGTTCAACCATGGTGGTTCCCACATTTGATACCTACAATTCCCTGCAATTTAGTTTGTGATATTCGTCAGCAACATAATGATGTAGAACAGATACATGAAAAACATTATGAGTTTTATGCAAGTGGGATGGCAGTACGAGGCGATAGGAAACGATTCCAATTCTCTCTTGGATTTTGAACGGTCCTATAAATTGAGGCGACAAGTTTGTCTCTTTCCAAAACCGAATGGTACTCTTATTAGGCCCGATACGAATAAAAACTTGATCTCCCACTTTATAACTTCGGTCATTCCTATGTGCATCAACATAACTTTTAAGTCTATCATGTGCTTCCTTTATTCGTTGCCTAATCTGAATCACTTGTTCCTCCATCTCTTGAATCAATTCTAGCCTGAAATGTCACCCAGACTTCTAATATTTCCCAACTCAATGATGTCCTGCATTGCCTTCCATACAGAGCTTCATAGGGCGACATTCCAATGGAGCTTTGAAAACTGTTATTGTAGGAGAAATCTACCAAAGGTAGGTACTTCTCCCAATGGGTTTGATTATCCATAACATACATCCTAAGCATGTCTTCCATAACCTGATTTACTCTCTCAGTTTTCCCATCTATTCTGGGATGATATGCTATGCTCAAGTTCAACTGAGTTCCCAACGCTGACTGCAAACTTGTCCAAAACCTATATGTAAACCGAGAGTCCCTATCTGAAATATGAGTTTTAAACATGTGAAGTAAAGAAATGCATACATATTCTGAAGAAAAACATAAATTAATCAATGGCTCATACACACAGTACACAAAGATTTATGCTGGAAACCCTTAATCGAGAGAAAACCAACTTTCCTTGGTGTCGCACCTTTCAACTCTTCATTGTATTAATTTCAACATTCACAATAAAATATATACAAAATTTTAGGTATTCTGTAGCTACAAAAACCCAAATCCATTAATCTGAGATTAATTTATAAAACCGCTAAAAATAAAAATAAAAAATCTGCTAAAATAGCAAAAAACGAAGTTGTTGAATTTGGCGTGCCCACAAACACACATGCAAAGAATATAACACATACCCAACAAAATGATATTCTTGGGTAACCGATGCAGACAAATGAATTCACTTATAAAAACATGTGCCACATCAATGACATCGTAAGTGTCTCTAACTGGAATACAATGAGAACTCTTGGTCAATTTATCGACTATAAAAAAGAATAACATTGTGCCTCAGCGATGTGAGTGGAAATCCCACAACAAATCCATAGAAATGACTTCCCACTTGGACATATGAACATCATGTGGCTTTAGGAGCCCTGTCGGGTGATGATGATCAACCTTCACTTGCTGACACTCGAGGCACTTGGCAACGAAATGGACTACATCACGCTTCATGTCTAACCAAAAGAAAATATTCTTCATGTATGCGTACATTTTATTCACACCCGGATGTGCACAGTAAATTTCTCTATGGGATTCCTTGAGTATGATGCTTCGGATATCCCCACTCTCAAGGATGTTCATCCTTCCCTGATATCTTAACAATCCATCTGCTTCAAGGCTATATCTTTCATACCTAGGTTCTAACTGCCTCTCACTCTGGAGGGTTGAAGTAACCTTTAAATAACAACTATCTCCAAGAATTTTCCCCAACACTCGCTCCCTCAGATTAATCTTTAAGGGAACCAAGGAGAAGACACATGATCTCTTGCTCAGGGAATCCGCGACCACATTCTCCCTTCCCTTTATGTACGGAATTCCAAAATTGTACTCACTCATGAACTCACTCCATCGCCTCTTCCTTGCATTGAGATCCCTTTGAGTGAAGAGATGCTTGAAGCTTGCATGGTCTATTTTGAGCTCAAAGCTTCACCCCACTAGATAATGCCTCCAAAGCTTCAGAGCTAGCATTACAACTAGAAACTCTAAATCATGAGTATTGTAAATATCCTCGTGTTGCTTAAACTGTCTTGATACATATTATATCACTCCTTTGTATTTCATTAGCACATCCCCCAATCCTTTCTTCGAGGCATCTGTGTAGACCATGAAGTCTTTTTTCATATCCGATACTCGTAGAATTGGCGCATTGTTTAGTAACCTCTTAAGCTTGTTGAATGAAATATCGCATTCCTCTGGCCATTCATAACTAACACCCTTGCGTTTCAATGTGGTGATGGGTTTCACTATCTTAGAAAACCCTTCCAAAAACCTTTGATAATAACCAACTAGCCCCATGAAGCTTCTCACCCCATGATCATTTTTCGGCACTGGCCAATCCATAATGGCCTTCACCTTTTCTAGTTCCACAAAAATCTCTTCACCCGAAATGATATGACCTAAATAATGAATCTCTTTCTGGAAGAAAGAGCACTTTGAAAAATCTCCATACAACTTGTTCTCCCTAAGTCATGACAACACCACTCGTAAGTGTTCCTCATGTTCTCTTTTGTTCTTGTAATAGATGAGGATATCATCAAGGAATACCTATACAAAGCAGTCTAGGTACTTTCAGAATACACCATTCATGAGGCTCATAAAAATTGTGGTGCATTGGTCAACCCAAAAGGGACTACAATGAACTCATAATTCCTTAACCAAGTTTGAAGGTATTTTTAGGAATATCGCCTTACTTAATCCTTAACTGGGGATACCCTGATCGTAGATCAATTTTGGAGAAACAATTTATCCTTTCATATGATCAAAGAGATCATCTATCTGTGGTATTGGGTACCTATTCTTCACTGCAGCACAGCTAAAGTCCCTGTAATCTATATGCACATTCGTAAGGAACCTTCCTTCTTCTTGACAAAAATTACCGGTGCACCCCAAGGTGAAACACTAGGCCTTATCAACCCTAATTCGAGTATTTCCTTCAACTGCATCTGTAACTCACGAATTTTTGGTGTTGTCATCCTATACGATGTTTTGGAAATTGGCTTCGCACCAGGCTTTAGCTCAATGGAAAAATCAAGCTCCCTCTTAGGAGGTAACCCTGATAACTCTTTCAGAAAAACATCCTTAAATTATGACAATACTGGATTTTTATCCATAAAGGGTCCTTTCCCTTCATTGATTGCTTCCACTACATATAATCGACAACCTTACCTCATGCAACATTTAACCTTCATTGTCAAAATAAAGTGTAGAGACACCTTCCTCCGTACACCATGGATCTCTACTGACCTTCCTTCATCATCAACAAAAAACACCCTCTTCGGGAAATAATCTACCATAACACAATGGGATTCTAACCATTCCATCCCAATGATTAGGTCATACGTCCCTAGAGCAGTGACATACACCTTTAACCTAATAGTACACACTCCTAGATCCATCAGGCAATTATCGACACTAGGTCCTACCGCATTTTTTTCCCCCGAAGCCATCTTGACTTGTTTAAATTCATCTTGCTCGTAGGCTGCCAACCCACACTTTTCTAATGTACAAGGTGAAATGAAAATATCTGTAGCACTATAATCAAATAAAATTTTAACATTGACATGATTTAGTGTACCTGAAGACTCCACCATAGTGGATTGATGTTCTTCCTGACAGTTATTAACCACTGCATAAATATGGTGGCTACTACTCGCTCTCCCCATCGGGGCTTTCCCTTATCTGTGGACAAATCCTGACTGTGACTCTGGGAAGTCACACTGGTAATGAGGTCCTCCACACCCCCAACAAGTAACTCAGGGTGGAACCTACACACTGCCGTGTGAAGGCTTCTGAAATGAGTTCCTTCCCTTGGAGCTTCTGCCCCTACTAGTTGATCCTCGAGAAGGTCGTGGACTTGCTTGCATTGCGGGTGATGGGTGGGATGTTGTACTTGTTGCCATTGAAATAATTTCCGCAACTATTCTAGGTGCGACTTTATTCCCATAAGGAGGTGGCCTAGAGCTTCCTCCCAGAGAGAAGGTCCTATGTGCCTTCCCCACAAATCCAGGTTGTTGTGCAATAGTTGATCTCACTCCTCCAGTAAACTCATATGCTTTTCCATGTAACGAGCACTTTCAACTGCTTCAGCCATTGACGACAGTTTCCACATCCACACCATGGCCCTTATCTTGGGGTTTAACTTGTACACAAAACGTTATGCTTGTCATTGATCGGTATCCATGTATGAGACATACTTTACTAACTCCATGAACCTAATTTCATACTTTTCTATAGTTCTATTTCCCTAAATTAGAGAATGTAATTCTCCTACCTGTTGTTCCTCATAATAAGTCGAAAAACACTTTCTCTGAAACCTTTCCTCGAAATTTTCCCTAGAGACAGTGTCTGGAGTAAGGTGCAACTACCTCTCCAAATTACCCCACTAGTTCAAGGCACTGTCTCTCCACTAAAAGATCGTTATCTTCGAATTTGATGTGGAAGCATATTTTCTCAAGGAAAAATATCTCATCATTCCTTCTAACCATGCCTCAACATGTTCACTTGCGCATCCCTCGACAAACTCAGGGAGTTTGATTTTTTGTATTTCTCTAGTGATGTCCCTCGGTGGAGTTCCTCCCTCTGAGTCCCTTGACGCTTCAGGGTTACCCACTCGATATGGTGGAGGTTCCATCTCGACATCCACTGAGTGGCGTCCCTTTAATGTCTCATTAATAACTTCTAAGGAGCACAAAATGAGAGCTAATTCAAGCAATGGTTGTGGCAGATCCGACGTTGGTGGTCCTTGCAATGATGTTCCTCGACCTCGATTTCCCCAAGTTCTAACCATTCTGAATATAGAACCTGCATTTGAACGAATGTTTATTATAGAGGAGTTAGGACATTCCTAGTTTTACTCGAACTTAAACTTGCAAGGATGAGGTTAGGCGTAAGTTTCTTTGTACTTGTTTGTAAATGGACATTACTACTATAAGGTAAGTGGTTAAGGGTCAGGGTTAAAATCCTCTAATTTTGGTAACTTCGTACAAGTATCCCACTATCTCTCTCACCTTGCTAGCTATGCCAACGTTATCTTGTACTTGCTAATTACTCTAGCTTACACCTTTAATGTGCATCAAATCCCCTTTACTATCATTAACCCACTTTATCCACCATTAATATGGTTAACATTAGTTAAGTGACCCTCCATTATACCCTAACTTTACATTAATCAATATCAACCTTCTGACTTTGACTTAATGTATAACTTTATAATAATATTAATCTTATGTATTAATTATCATTAATATACCATTTATGTATAATTAATATCTTACCTTAACATTCTAATAACGTAATCCTTTATAAATAAATATGTTTTAATATTATTATTATTATTTATTAAATTTAATAATATTTTAAAATAATATAACATAAATATATTATATAAATATATATTTTAAACAAATAATTAATATATATATATATATATATATATATATATATATGAATTAATTAAATAAATAATAAGAAGAAACAATAAAAAGCAAGCGAATGTGGCTTAGAACATTTAGAGAGAAATAAGTTAGAATGTAGAGAAACAAAGGATTACTATATAAAGATGCACAAAATGGAAGTTCGTAAATGTAAATCAATGTGAAATGGAGGGCGGGCAATGTGGGTTCTCATATGAGGCCCACTCTCCCTCCCATTTCCTCATTAAACTAATCCGCTCCCAAAACCCTACCTCTAACTCAAGTGTTGATTTGTTTTGTATTTTTGTCGCCCCCCATCTAAACTTGTTCTAAGGTTCATTCTTTGGTTTTGCAGGTTTGTGGGTGCGGCCTTGGCTCTGTGGTCGGTCACCTTGAGGGTATGACCATGGATGCTAGAACGACTTGCCCCCTTTTGGCACCCCTGCTACCATTTCTTGGTGGAGTTTAAGCGGCGACCAAGGGTTCCTTGGGCACGCACGAGGGTTTCATTGTTGGGAGTTTTTCCAGATGAGTGGCCAGAACCAACAGGGGAAACAGACGGAGATCTGCAAAAATCCCTATGGGGATTTGCAATTTGCGAGCTTGTACATATCTATGTAAACTGCATTGGCTTTGGCGTTGGTTGTTGTAGGGTTTTGCCTTGACCAAATATATAAAAGCAAAGAGGCCTGTTATGAATACAAACTAAGCTAGAAAGCAATTTGACTGCATACTAAGCATTCGACTATGTTGTGTACCCTGCAAACCCATAGGTTTTGTGTTTCTTGGAATCATTGTCTCTTCAAATGTTCACATTTACCAGTGCACCATGCCTTGACCATTACTTCATACAAGATTCTCTCATCCAGGGGCCCTACCCAACGATTATTGTGAGTCATAGTGTGTGAGATTCAACCCCAGCTCTATGAGGTGGAAGAAGGGATGGGTCATACTTTCCTCAACCGCCCATTGGAGACTCCCAGGCAGATGAGCAGAGAACTCGATATTGGTTCCTTTCGATTCCTAAGCAGTTTCCAGGTGGGGGTTTCGAATCCTGTGGAGTGCTTAAGAGAATAAAAAGAAGACCAACTTCAACAACAACAAATAGAGGGTGAATTACTATGTCAAAAAACTTGTAAAGAGGCAGGTTCGAACCAAGGAATTTGAGAGCTTGGAGTGGCCCTCGATCACAAATTCTAAGCTTGACATACAATAGATAGTCAGCCATGGCGGTTGTAGAAGTTTGGCAAGTAACCAT
>JASDQU010753838.1:101806-111907 GCA_032191745.1 Picea mariana
CTCATCCTTTGCATGCTACAATGTTTTAATCTCTCAACTGGGATATACTTCCAACATCACCCACTCTACGCTCTAGGACTAGAGCCCATATGCCTCAAAGGGAACAAAAACCATGAAATTGTCTTTTTAAATGAATGCTAAAAACCATGAAATTGTCTTTTTAAATGAATGCTAAGTTTATACAGATGATTTGATAAATAAAATTATTGGTTTATTAATTTGTTCATGCAATTTAGATGAAAAGAAGCAATGCAACTAACATGTATACAAATATTTTTTAGTCACAACTACCATTTCATTTGTAATGACTCGTGTATTATGAAGGTGGGGTAATGACTTTGACTTGCACTTTAAAATACCGTATCTATAATGTTTTACTCTTTTTCGTTTAACATTTAATTCCTTCATGTGATCTCATCCAATAGACATTTGCAATAATATATATTATAATTATTCTAAATAATAGAAATGGAGCTTACCTAGTGCTATGCTATGTCTTTTCCATGTGACTTTGAAGATGAATTTCATAATGTTACGTTAAGATGGACTAAAATAAAAGTAGAATCTCTCTGTGCTAAGCATGCATACGAGGGTTGAAATCACAAGTAATCTAGAGCGCAATTGCACTTGATAGTCCACCACTATTAATGCATTTGTCGGTGTCATAATCTTTGATGGGGACTTTTCTTTCTAGGCTACTACATATCAACTAAGAGTCTCCTCTTAGACGGAAAAATTAAAGAAAACTTTATTCATAGAGCTAGAAGGATACATATTATCACAAGTTCCCATCAACGCATTTTGGACATTTTCATTTAGTTGTAACAAGATGAATCTACACCACCGAAAAAAAATGTTCCATTAAATGTTTCTTCTGCCATGCAACATAGGGTACATCTTGAATTTCCTTGTACCCTTCACCTTTTTAGGCTACCCACTATTAACAAGTTCCTATGAACTAATGATCCAAAAATGAAGGTATTACTGATAAATTGCAAGCTAGTTTAATGTACTTTATGCATCAGATCGATAAGAATGCAAAATACATAAACTTATTATCTTGTTTGCGGAATATCAAATGTGACTTTTACTTGATGCTCATTAATGATTTAAAGAGATCGAACATTAATAATCATGCTACAAATGAAGAGAATAGAACAGCAAAGCAGAAAGAGAAATAGAGACAAGAAATTGTTAAGGGAGTTCACCGATCGTTGGCTACGTCTCCGGGCCCGCTTCCAAATGGAGGACCTCTTTATTGCTCTTCAAATGATCAAGTTCTCTTTACATGGATCTTTGCTGTTACAAAACATGCTTCAGATCTGATGTGCAAGACCTTCTTGCTCAGATTCATACATGCTTCATCAAACTCCTCTAAAAAACATGACAAAAATGCCTCTCAAAACATGAGAAAAGGCCAAATTACACAAGTTGCTCCTCAAAATACCTACATCAAAAAGTCGTCCTCAAAGCTTCACAAAGCCTGGTTTTTATAGTTTTCATGCTCATATGAGGAAGCCCAACTTCCCCTAAAGATTTTGCCTCTTTTCGAGATCAAATCCTCCTCCAAATGGCCAAGATGTCCTCAAAAAACCAATTATGGTCATAATATCAGGCAAAATCATTTAAAATTACATTAACAGGGTAAAAACCCACTTTTAAACCATAATATATGGTTAAGCCCTCAAATGACGCGTGCACCCCCTATTAATGGTCGCATGCACCTTAATATTGCCAAGGGCTAAGTGCTGGCCCTAAGTTCACGCTAGCCACTGATCTTTGGGCGCATGGCGTAAAACAATGGGACCGAGTGCTAAAAGTGCGTTGGTGGTTAGATGTGTGGTACCTGCGCTCCAGGTTATATGGGCTGACAAACGACCACGGGCTGGGGCTTAGCCCTAGCCCACCCCTTCTGCGCCATACCTTAATGAACTTTTTGTATTTTATATGTCTGTTATATAAAACAAGGAACATGGTGGCGCGTTGGTAAAAGGGCTCCCCCCAAAGCATTTGGGCTTGGACATATGTCGTAGGTTCCATTCTCATGAAACTTAAAACATTATTTTTAACACTTTCCATTCGATTGTTGATTGGGTGCCACGTGGCACCACCACATTTGCCCAAATATTAGCCACGTGTCCAATTCTGATTGGATCTGTTATCCGCCCAATCAACTGCTGCAGTGCTGCCAAATCAACATCATTAATTTTTCTTTGGTGATGTCATGCTGACGTCAACATTGACTTTTTGCCAGTTTGACCTTTTGACTTTTTCGATGTTTGAGAATCTGATCAGAGTACGACAACTCTTGCATACGAAACCCGTTTGAGAAAGTAAATATATGGCCGGAATCAACACGATGAACTGGTCGCAGTGGAATTGGTTTCACTCAATTCCGAGAACTTTCAATTTTGAGCATTTTTTGGACCTGGGGAGCTTCCTGGATCAACTAAAGTCTAGAAAAATATTTTCACTTTTGGCAAGTAATCTCCTCCCCATATTTGATTCCATTTCATTGATATTGATGGTTGAGGTTTCTTAGATATTTTTGAAGGGTAACTCTTTTTTTTCTATGTACTCCCATAAGGACCCCAACCCTTGTTGTCCTTAATATATCTTTTCAGAAGAGAAGCTCCACGCAGGGGAATATATAGAGAGTTTAGTTGAGCCTTTAACTGATTTGACAATGCCAATTCTTTCCAACCTTTCCAATTTCCTATTTTCAATCAATCCCACCTTGATAACTCAAAGAGAGATCGAATTCCTTGGTCCTTCAACCACTCTCTTATTTCTGATAATTTATGGAGTTGAATTAGTGGTGGCTTCCCCATAATTGCATCCTCCTAGACCTTGATTTGTTTTTCATTTCAAGGCACCTAGGTCGAGTGTTCTTGAATTATGGGAATTGGAGCTTTACATAATTTCCAAATGGAAGACTCTATCTCCTCCATGATTGGATGATCTAAGATTATCTTCCTACTTTCCTATAGGTATTTTTTAGGAATTATAGTCTTCATCCATTTCTTCTTGCCATACACTATTGTCCATAATATTTGTGTCCCTAGTGTTAAACTCATGAGTAAGGGGTCTTTGATGTCCAACCCTCCATTCTCCTTGGGTGCCCTCACTATGATCTAATTGATTAGATGGTACTTCTTGGTTTTAGTCTTCCCTCCTTCCCAAAGGAATTTATGGACATCTCTCCAATTTATTGCATTATCCCAATTAGAGCCAATGTAGTTGATCCTTGATAAATTGACTCATTAGGGGAATTTTGAGGTAAAAAGTGAACTTAAAAAAAAAGTACTATCAAAATCAACTTTAAAAGAACCAATATGATTCATTATAATGATGTCAATGATAGGGCTAAATATTTTTGGAGGGAAAGGAAGAAAATATTTTTTAAAAACAGTATTTTCAAGTTATCTCCTTATGGGTTTACTCAAATTTCAAGTGTAGATACTCTTTGGATGTGGAATCTAATTTCACATCCAAAGAGTACCCACTCTGCATACTTTTGATAGATCCACAGTGAGGTAAATTGGAAATACATGAAAAAATGTGTAGAAACACATTTTTTCATGTATTTCCAATTTATCTCAATGTGGGTCTATCAAAAGTATGCACAGTGGGTACTCATCAGATGCTAAATTTAAGTCCACGTCCAACCAGTGCCTGCACTTGATATTTAAGTGAAAAAATATCAAGTCCACGTCCAACCAGTGCTTGCACTTGATAAGGAGATAAGTAAAAAATATGATTAAAAAAAGTTGTTTTCTTTCTTTCCCTTTGAAAATTCATAACTCTTGTTTTATTATTTTAACTCTTATTTTTTTATTTTCCTTAGGAGGCCCATTTTAGACCTCAAATTTCTCCTAATTAGTAATGTGGATAAGATTGATTTGATCAAAACCACCCTTTGAGTTGGTTTTAGCAACTAAGAACCCCATTATTGCATTTAATTTGTTTTGATTTTCTTAACAATGTGCTACCGGTCCACTGCTTTTGGGTAACTAAGAGTTATTGGAATACCTAAATATTTGAAGGTTGACCAATTTAGAACACATGGGAGCTTTATTATTCTAGCTATGAATTGTGTCAATTGTGGAGAGGTATTCCATCCATATACATTACTTTTTCCTTTGTTTATCTAACCACCTGATGCATTCATGAACTATCCAACACCATCTTAAATATCTCGGCTATAATTATTGGTGTTCACCCCATAAGTAAGTTGTCGTTAACAATCTACAAATGACTTATTTATTTAGATCCCTGAGAAGTTGGTATTCCTTGCAATTTTCTAGCTAGCACTCTTGTTCTAATGTTCTACCTAAGGAATCCACCATGGCAATGTAAAGGAGAGGTGATAGTGGATAACCTTTCCTTAGTCCTATTTTGCTAAAAAAGAAGGAGGTAGGTCTGTCATTCACTAATTGAGCTATATAAGGGAAACCTATGAATGCCTTTACCTAATGAAGAAAGGGAATTGCAAAACCAAACATATATAAGACATCAAACAAAAAGCAATGACATACCAATGTAGAATGCATTTTCCATGTCCATTTTGATCATCATCCCTTTCTCTTTATTCCTTCTACTAGAATGAATTTTCTCCTATACTAGAAAAATATTGTGATGATTTTCCTTTTCTGAAAAAAAAAAAAAAAAACCGCCTTGGTTTTTAGAAATAAGATTATGTAGAATCTTTTTAAGTCGAATCTTTTTAAGTCAATTAACTAGTATTTTTGTAAGAATATTGTAAGCAGTGTTACATATGGAGATGAGTAAAAACTTTGAAAAGGAGGAGGTAGTGTTACATATGGAGATGAGTAAAAACTTTGAAAAGGAGGAGGTATTATTCTCTTTAGGAATTATCACAAGAAAATAATATTTTATGCTTCCTCCTAGTTTGGGATTCTTTCTAGACCAATTGAGCATGCAACATATGTCCTATTTAATGATACTCCAACAAACACATAAGAAATGGATTGAAAACCCATCCAACCCTAGAGCTTTTTTCGAGACTAATCCCATATCACACTTATCACTTACTTATTCTTTCTTATCACTTATCACGTATCACACTTATCACTTCATATTCAACTATTCTTTTCTTATTCTACATGTTTATCTCTTGTACATTATTTATTTGGGACCTTTTCCTTTTCTTTCTTAAGAAAGACATAAGTGTTCTTGTCCCCTACTTTCAACCATAAACTTATTGACTTTAACCTCCAATGCTCCTCCTCTTTCCTATTAGCTAGATGAAGCTTTCCACATATATTATGATCCTATGATAACCTTTTATGAGTCACCTCCTATGTTTCTATATAGATTACATGCTCTTAGCTAATTTTGAATGTCCAATATTTCTTGTGATGAGTGTAGAACTTAATTTTGGCCCATTCTTTTAATTCTAAGTTTATTGTTTTGAGTTTTAATTCCCACACATAAAGAAGGGGGAGCCTTAAACTAGTTTCCTCTAAGTCCCTTTTATTATAATTTTCCATAGCTCTTTGATTGTGAAACCATAGAGGGTTGAAACGAAAAGGAAGAGGATTGAAATATTGGATGAGTTAGAGGGATGAATATATAGGTTTATGGTCCAATATTCTATGTGATATTATATGAGAGGATATTATAATATTTTCCCTCATAAGGTTGCTATGAAAGAGAAATTAATATCCACAAGGTCCCAATATGAGATCATGTTCTCCAACTTCTCACTAAATTGATCCATTACATTGTTTCCCCCCCTTTGTTCATCTTAACAAAGTTGAACCATGTTAAATTCACTTTCTACAATATTGTTTTGGACATAGTTAGAACCCCTCATTTCACTCAATTTTTTCCATTAGTCACATTTCTCTCTATATTGAATAAGGGCATAAATATTGAATATCTAAACTTATTTTATGGAGATGTGATGAACAAGACTAATTAGGAATGTTGAGTTACTAACTAAGTGTGAACTACCTCGATTATTGTCTAGTTCCAAAGGGTAAAAATTCCTCTCGATGCCCCTCAAGCACTAATTGTTATTCCTTGAATTTCTTTCCATTGCTTGATACTAACTTATAGGATTCCACTTTCCCCAAGTTTTGTCTCCTGGATGAGGATAAAAAACAGATTTTCTAAACTTATCAAATATATTAACACTTCTAATTTATACCTAGTGCACATTCCCCTACTATTCTAGGAGATTATCTTTGTTATTTCACTATCGAGGGTTTTGAACCACCGCCAAAAAGGATCTTTGATGACACCTACTTTTTGGGGTTTTTTGCTAAAGTTTTTTTGATTCCACTTCCAAATGAATTATAAATGGATGCCTAGATCCCCATACTTTTTCCCTTGTTTATTGTTGTTTCTCTCTTCTCTTTGAGTGTTTTCCTCCCAAATTTCTTCCGAAGCTTTTCTTCTTCAAGTTCTTCTTCTTCGATCCCCTACTGATATTGGGACTTTTTCTTGTGAGCATTGTATTAGGTTGAGATGAATATTTCTCTAAATATGGATCCAAGTACTCATGTTGATAATTGAGAATTTATGGAATTGATTCAATGTTTGGGGTGTCTTAAGATTCTTGAAGAGGCTCTGAGAAAATTGATTTCACAAAGGTCTAAGGAGAGAGGATTGAAATAGAAGTAGCCATTAACTAAGAAGCAGGGGGGGCACCCACCATTTGAGAAAGAAGGGGTGCAACCACTGTCTAACAAGGCACAAAGAAGGAGGGTATTGGATCTGGGTCAGGCCAATATGGGATTGCAAATCAATTTAATGATGGAACCACTTTTCCTTTTTGGGTAATGACTATTGGAGGGGTGATCTGCTTGTTGCATGTGTTTTTCTTAGCCTACTACCATTGGTCTTGTTTTATTGGAAGCGGTTGAATAAGGGTTTTCAATTTGTAGTCTTTATCTAAATGGTTGTACTCATGACATGCTTTGCATTTGAAGGGTAATTGTTCATAATCCAGTTTTTGTAAGTGTGTCCAATTATCCAAGGTTGGAATTATTTCCTAGGGGAGTCCTTTTTCCAAATCCACTTGCACACATATTCTTGCAAAGGAAAATATCCCTTCATTGGGTTCAAATTTGTCAATGTACTTTTCAAAGGGATTTCACGATGGTTAGAAAGGAATCATCACTCTAGAAATGAAGTGGAAGGTGTGGAAAGTGAATTGAGACTAGGATCGTTGATTGAACATCCACTTCGAGGTCAAATATTGCATCTAAAGATTCATATATGAGTGAGTGAAAGATAATGATGGTCTCTCATGATGCGTTAGTGGAAATGCAAACCTGGAAAAACAACAATTTGTTAACTTGGAGGGATTATTCAAGGTACTTTTGTTGGTTGTGGAGCTTGATAGTCTTCCTAATTTATATGTCGGCATGTCTATCCCCCTTTTACCGGGGCTCCGGGTGGGACCTACCCCCATGGCTAGGGGGCATGGGGGCGAGCAGGTCCCCATTCGGGGGTTTGGGGGCGGAGCCCCCTATTGGTTGTGGAGCTTGATTATCTTCTTGATTCAGAGGTATTTGTTTTAAGTCATGTTTATACCCCATGAAGACTTTACACCCTGGAAGAATGTACACTCCTCCACACAGGGGAGTGTAGGGGGGCTTGCACCTCCTGCGGGGTCCGGGGGAAAGAGGGCCCCTGAAGGAAAAATTTCCTTGTAAATGTATATTGTAATTTAATAGTAAATCTGAACCGTTCATTATAAGGTCGCAGATGTGACAATAGAAGTTATGTTAGGGTTTTTTTCCCTATAAGGCAACCCTCTTTTATGAGGTAAATGTATTGCTACTATGTATCACTGTGAATATTGTATTCTGAGTGAGGATACTGTGAGAGAAAGAAGAGGAAGTTACAGAAGGTGTGTTATAGGTTCTATCCATTCATTTGCTGGATAATAATAAAGGAAGGACCTGGAAATTTCTCTGGTGGACGTAGCCCACATTGGGTGAACCATGTATATATGTCTATTTTAGGAATAAGAAGAATTTTCTTTTGTCTGTTTTAGTTTACAACATTTAGTCATATTCCAGACTCTTATTTGATGGCTACTCATTAAGAATGAAGGGAAAAGAGTTCACCTCTATCCAGTCCCCTCCTTCCATCATTGGCTTAACGTAGTTTTTTTATCTTTAATGGCCTCAAAAATTTTCCATTTATAATATTAGATGATGATATGTTTTGGGAACTGAAACTAATACTAAATTACGACCATAACTCTATTGTACTAGTTTTTTTGGGCCCCATCATTAAACCTGATGTTATTTTTATCCTTCCAGAACCACCATGATTTGTAGACTGTAGAAATTACAACTCATTTCTCTGGTTAAAGCAACTTGTGTCCTTGTGGGGCTTCCCAATTAAAAATCGTGAATGCCAAAAAAAAGTACCCATAATTGAACGCATATCCCTTTGTGTTGGCCTCAGTAACTTCTTCCATAAGTTCACTAATCAAATACTGTCACCAATTGAGATGCTTTATGTTATCACACAAACTTGTCAGAGTCTTGTGGGTTTGTGGTTTCTACCTAAGTTCATGTTTTGCCCTGTCTCTTTCCTTTCGCAGACCAATTCTTAAGTTTTTTCCCCTTCGACTTGTAAAATTGTTTTCGTTTTCCCCCCTCTATGTTTAAAGTGCCCAGGTCTCCCTGTTTTCCCAACCCCTATCCAATCGTCCAATTATTTGTTTACACAGGCCACAGTCGCAGGCTCAAAATGTGACACTTAGAGCGGTTCGTTCTGGACTCGATTCAAGAAAAAAGGAAGGTTCAACTTTCAATGAAGAGAATTCCATGTGGAGTTCATATTAGCAGCTCGCGGGCATTCAGAATCTTAAAAGTTGTGCGAAGTATAGTGCTGGAGCAAAAGGCCCGAAGAGAGCATGAGTCGTTGATATTTAAAGGGACATGTGGTAGTTGATCTAGGTGTTCGGGGAAATAAGCTTCAGGAGTTTCGAAGTGAGAAGTGTGTGGAATTGCCAAAGTGTCGAAGTCGTCGAAGTGTCGAAGTGCCAAAGCGCCGAAGTGTCGAAGTCACCAAAGTGCCGAAGTGTCGAAGTGTTTCTCAGCCATCCGATCTAGGAGGACACGCGTCAATTTATTGCCAGCTCCGGGTGAAAAGCAGTTGAAAGAAGAAGTTTGAGTTTTGACTTTCCTAGAGTCCGAAGGTCTGAAGTGATTCTCGGTTGTTCGATTCAAGAGCACGCGTCATCAGATCCATAGCTCCGGGTAAAAGTAGCTGAAGGTAAAGGTTTGAGTTTTGATTTTCCCGAAGTTTGAAGCACGAATTGCGAAGTAAATCGGTCATCGATTTGAAAAGAGAAAATATGATCCATCAATATAAAAGGTGCCAGAGTTGGGCCTTTGATCATAAAGCCTCATCTCAGATCACAAGATCAATGGTCATGCTCCATTGCGAGGTTGGAAGGTGCGAATGTTTTTAAATTTTCAAGGGTGGGCCGCAATTAGAATTGTGGTTTTTAGAAAGGGACGCGTGGCGGTTCATGGTGAATTGTGGGGAAAAAAGAAGTTTTCTTTCAAACCATCTTTGGTCGCGCCCTCAATCACACAATTGCGTAGGGTCATGGCCCTAGGTCACATTGAAGAAGGAGCAATGGAGAGGAGCTGCACCAAAGTCCAAAAATGCCCGTATTGGTCACGAAAGAAGATCTGCATGGCCTTGAGGCGCTGGGATTGACTCGAAAAAGTTGTGGGCACCACCTTGAACATTCATGGATGTCAGGCCTCGTACCGATCATGATGAAGGTAGTTAATGTAAATGGGTGCGGCAGTTGAGACCTCGTCTCACCCCATAAATGGAAAGCATACTGAGAGTTTCTGTGGGGGGATATTGTCAATCTGAAGTTTCCCGAGGGACGGATTTTCCTACAAAGGACATAACTAATCCGGGATCACGTATGACATAAGAAGGTGATCCAGGTGGATATTGGTGGCCACCCACCTATTCCACTTGGACCCCCACCATTGCTTCTTTCAGTTTTTCAGTTTTCGCACAGTTTACTATTTTTAGCAGTTTTTTCAGGTCCTAAACTTCCAGGGCCATTTTGAGGCCCTAAAC
>JASDQU010753839.1:0-27899 GCA_032191745.1 Picea mariana
GCTTATCTGCTCCAGGTCCCAATTGATACATAAGTACGCCTAAATATGGATTCTTTTATTCAATCGGCGGCGCTTCTCAAAATAGTCACAACCGTGACCTTGACGTTTCTCTTTGAAGTCTTTTCCGTCTTCCCGTGCAGGCTCGCACGACGAGGTGCGGATGCTCCTGCATCATTAGGCTGCATGGGATACCTAAGGCAATTGTCTCAGACAGAGACACTAAGTTTACTTCAAATTTTTGGAGAGGATTATCTAAAGGATTTGGTACAAATACGAACTTTAGCACAGCATACCATCCACATTTGAATGGGTAGAAAGAGAAATTCAACCAAGTGATTGAAGACATGTTTAGAATGTATGTGATGTATAATCCATCTAAGTGGGAATATTACTTGAATTTGGTTGAGTTTTCCTATAATAATGGATATCAATATTCATCGAAGATGAGTCCTTTTAAAGGTATATATGGTAGAAAATGCAATGCTCCAGCAAGTTGGGACAACCTAGCAGACAAAAAAGTACTTGAGCCATAATTGCTCAAGGATATGGAAGACCAAATGGTTAAAATTAAGCAGAATTTGAAGGAAGCACAAGATAGACAAAAGAGTTATGCAAATAAGAATGGGACAGCTTGAGAATTAAAAGTGGGAGAGCATGTGATTTTGAAAGTGAATCCCAAGAAGAGTCCATTGAAGTTGGGAAATTGTACAAAGCTAGCAGTTGGATTATATGGTCCATTTCAAATATTGAACAAAATAGGGCCAGTTGCATATATGCTTGCATTGTCTGCTCCGATGAATGTGCATAATGTATTTCATGTATCTTTGTTGAAAAAGTATGTACACGATCCTAACCATGTTATTTATTGGAATTTGTTTCAGGTGGAGCCAGAAGGAGACTTTCAAGTCCAGCCAATGTGTATATTAGATAGAATAGAACTTGTAAAAGTCCAATGGACTTGCTACGGTCCTGAAGATGCTACTTGGGAGCATGAAGATGCCATGTTGGTAGAGTACCCTTGAATTTTTGAATAATTTTGAAATTTCGATTTATGTTTCGTACATGCACTAAGGACAACGACAAAATAAGGGGGAGGGGAATGTAATACCCTGGTTTTAAGTCCCAATATTAATAATGTATTGTTTTTCATTCATGAGATACTGGAGCACCCAAAAAATTAAAAGACGTTGAAGTGCCTAGGAAACATAATATCATCATTAATAATAAAATGCATCATTGGTTGTATGGGGGACAAGGACAAGAGTTATTGTTATGAGGAAAATCTATCTATGGCTAGGGTGAACCACAGCAGACAGGTATGACTGCAGAAATCAACTCAATTCCAGCATATGTTATATAAACTAATGTGCAAGAGAGATAACTCAAGTAGGATATCAAGTAATGAAACTCACAGCCCAATGTACAAGGACAATCAAAATGAAAAGATGAAGAGAAAAAATTCACCCAAAAATTCAACCAAAAGAGGGTTTCTTGTCATCCCACAGGAACTCAACAGGCACTACAGGGACCTAAGAAGGCTCAGCAAGCATCAAATCCCACCCAGCAAACACCAAACCAATCAAACAAGTAAGGAAAAAGGGTGTACGTGACTATTTGGGAAAACAAAGCATATATATGCATCTTGCAGTGAGACAGCCTATGTATATACATGACTGTCAAGAAAAAAGGTGTGTATATGCTTTGAAACAAGGCCAGGCAAGGGAGAAAGGTTGAAAACTTAGACCCAGAGTGAACAGGATTTGTCAAGCAATGATACAACAAGAACCACAATAGAAACAAGAGCAATCTAAGGAGAAAAGTACTTCAAACCCTAAGAAAGAAGATTCATCCCCAGTATGGTCGCCAATTCTATTACGAGGAAAATATATATATGGCTAGGGTGAACCACAACAGACAAGTATGACTGTAGAAATCAAATCAATTCCATCATATGCTATATAAACTAATGTGCAAGAGAGATAAGAAAGAGGCCTACCTCGTCCAAACGTTTGATGATTTCCATCGTTGAGCACTTCGACCCAAAGCTTTATACCTGCAACAAGTTCTCAAAAAACAAGCAAAGCAAGCATATAGTGATAATATAAAAGGTTAGCACATTAGATAGCATAATCGATTAATATACAAAACAAACATGCCCATGGATCATAATACATATATTTGCAAGATATCAATTGGACGGGAAAGGAGTATTTCTATTAATAAATGATCAACAGAAGTGAAAACATTACAGACTTCTGTGTCGGCATGGTTCAAAACCAAGAAACTGAGTTCCTTCCAATTGGGCCTCCACCACTTCAATCCTCCACCAAAGGCAATCTCAGATAAGGGAGACAAAGAGGTTATCCATCAATAAGGGAAGATCTTGGGGGTTGAACACTGTGTTCAGACTTAAAGGACAAAGGTATGCAGACTCAATAATGAAGTAATAATTTCTCCAGAGTAACTTTGCTCTCAAAGTTGAATTCTCTCTCATTTTCCATAGCTCAGAGTTGGCTTCTTTATAGCCTTCAAAATGCAACTAAAGGGTCAAGTTAGAACGTTTCCAGTATATGGAATGCCAAGGATCAGAGATCTCCTATCGTGACATGGAAACCCGATATTTAATTTTGATTTTCTGGCACAAATCCTGATGTATGCGGGCTGTAGTGGAGCAGCCAGCGTATACGCTTGATGTATAGCTTGCAAGGTGTGTACAAGTGGAAAAATATTTATTTTTGTCTCTGGATTTATCAATTAGAGAAAGTAAGTCTACATGGGGGAATGGAATAAGGCCCTCTCTACAAGATTGCATAGGGTGAGGCAAATCTTTCTCTAACAGTTATAGGGGGCTATGATTCCACAAGAGAGGGGGGGATAATGGGGTTAAGTATTTTTATTATATTTTTATTTTACACGTCTTGGTTGTTAATTGAGAAAAGTGGTTACATGAGCTTCTTGGGGAAAAGAACATGTGGTTCTCGATCTCGTGTAATTATATAAACACCTCTTGTGGGTTTTTTTGGGTTTCTTCTCCATTCACTCTTCATTTTTTGTTCTTCATTCATTATTTCTCTTTGATTATTCCTCATTCATTTCTTCTTCTTGGTTGAGACATGGGGATAAATTATTGAGGAAAGAAGTTGTTGTTTGGTTGGTTATACTAATTACTAGTTTATTCAAGCCATGAATTGGTGCATGTATGTCTGAGATGCATTGGCATGTGTTATACCTTGTTCACAGTTGTGAATCATGCGAGTCTCGGTATGGATATTCTTCACCAAATGCACTAAATCCATAGAAAGAAGTGAACATCCTGAGGGACTGCATGGTAGTGAAGGGGGTTCAATGTCTTTGGGCGGTGTATGTTGGAGAGAAGAGAGATAGTGTACTTTGGATTGTTGTGTGTTGAGAAACCTATGATAGCTTTGAGTGTTGATTAGTTTGGGAAGCTAAGCGTCGTTATGGAACCCATCCTTGTGGACTCATAGCCATGGCTCGGGGGTGACCTGTTGTTGAGAATTGGAACAACAATGTCTAAGGTTGGGTGGAACATCCTTGATCTGCAGCCAGTTAGTGATTGGTTTTGTTCAAGATAAGTTCTCTATGTCATGATTTCCTTTCCTTGTATATTTATTTCGTTGTGTATTGATTATTATCTCTTATTTATGTACCTTCATTGTGCTCGCTTGCTAGTTATTGTTGTGCATGGCATGATTAAGCATTATTTTTAAGTCTAGCATGAACCTTGAATATTTCATGTGTTTTTATTGTGTTTCATCCATGCTTCTTGATTAATTAAATGTTATCAGAATTCAAACTCAGTTCTTGAGATGAGATTTTGAAGTAGCGTGACCCAGCATGTTGGTGGTTGGGTATGTTACAGGCTGGCATCAGAACGTCCTTGAAGTGGGCTTATTGGGGTAGTGTGGCTCAGTTGGGTGGATGGGTATGTGACAAGTTCAAACCCATAAACAATGTGTTCTTAAATTGTTGTGTATGAGGTCTCAACTAGCACATGTAGCACCTCTCCCTATAGATTTACCCATAATTGTTTCTCATGATACTCTAGCAATTATCAAAGCATTAATTATCAAAGGGATAATTTATAAAGGGAGGAACATACTAACACTTCAAGCGGGACAAAAATGACCACCAATTATCAATCCCATAGCAATTAAAGTAGTCTACTCCATTAGTAAGAAGCCAATCCACTGGAAAATAGCATGGATCACTCTAGCATTAATAAAACACTCCTTCTTCTCATCCATCCTTACATGCAATGTTATATATAAATTCAATTAAAACCCGACAATATATTTATCCTTAATAAATGAATGAGTAGCCACATGTGAGTTAATTTCACCAATTAAAAATTGGAACAAGTCGCATCTCAATGTTCTACCAAAAAAGGAAGAGTGACCCCAAGTAAAATTATCATATGGCCATGTACAACCTCAAAACATTTTGTTGGAAGCATATGTTGTCTTGGGGGATATGTATGGCCAGTGGGTAATCCAACACACCCAACAAAAAAGTGAATTGGTCTAATGGAAAGCAAAACACCTAGCTTCAAGAAAAGATTCGCCTAGCATTCATAAAAATTTAAAAATCCCAATTTAGCAACTCCCTACAAAATTGAAATGGATTCTCATGGTATCCATTGATACCCAATTAAACAAGAAAAGTAAATAGGTAAATTCATGGTTTGTGCATTCATAGAGGATACGAATCACATAATTTACGAATAAAAACTCATAGGAATTCCTCTTGAGACCATTAAAAAAATTATAGGTTGAGTTTATGTGTGACATTATGTAAATTACACACAAAATTTTACCACAAATTAATCATTAATAACTCAAGCACAACCATTGATAAAATTCGTCATTCAAAGACACAATTTTTACCCTAGAAACCCAAATGGGAAAACCAGTTTCGAATGGTTGCTCATTTTATTTCAACAATCTCTAATTTACAATGTAGCTAATATCTCCCTTTGCATCCTCCTCTCCTTAAATATCCTTTGAAAGTGAAACTACAAGAAGAAATAGGGAGATTTTGGGTAATGAGAAGGCCAAAGGGTATGACCTTTCATTTCCCATTCTTTATTCTTTCTCTCATATTATTACTTTTCTTTTCCATTTATTTCTCTCTTATTTTTGTCTCTTTTGGATAATTCATTTTAACATTTGTATTGTTTTTAATAGTTTACTAACCTTACTTAATTGTTGAATTATCTTGTAGGTATTGATTCTTGCAACCATTTTCTTGTTTAGATCCATTTTGAATCATTGGGGAGAAGTATGTTTGGGTGGAAGGAAAAGTTGTTTTACCCTTACTAACTCATGGTCTTTCTCAACAGGTCTGGGGACATCATTGTTCTCTCTAGACTTGGGGAAAGAAACTACCATTATGAATATTTATGGATCATATATGGATAGGTGGAATATTGGGACAATATTTTCCAAATACATTGGATTCAACATAGTTTGTTTGTGTTGCGGGGGGGGGAGGGGTGGGGGGGATTAAAATTTATCCTAGGAGATTCAGAAGTATGGGGACCAACTACACAAGTGGATTTTTTATTGGGATATTTTATAAAAAAAAATGAAGGAAATAGGTCTATTGAATATTGAACCTACCAAGCTTTCTCCAACTTGGAGTAACAAGAGAACAAGTAAGGCTCGTGTTGCAAAAATATTATATCAGTTTTTGATCTCTAAAGAATTCCTCAAAAAGGCCATTATAATACATCAATGGGTAAACTCAAGGGGGGGGTTTTACCATAGTCTTATGCTACTAGAAGTAGCCTTGGCCCAAGAGAAACCAGCGAGTCCTTTTAAATTGAATCCATCATGGACAAAATGGGAGGATTTGTAAATGATATCAAGGAGGTATTGGAATTGGACAATGGATCCTTAAGAGAATATCCACCCATACAATTCCAGCAAAACTTGAAAAGAGAAAAAAGGGTAGTAGTCAAATGGAAAAAAGAATGAAAGAGTTCTCAAGGAAGTGGAGGAAGATTTACCATCCCTTTACAACAATGAAGGATTGCGATAATATTTCAGAGGAATAGAAAGCATAAATAAATAAGCTTGAGGAGAAAAAGAGATATGGTCTTTTCAAAAAAGAGAAAGAATGAATGCTGAAAAGTAGGGATTTATGGATCCAAGCAAGTGATGAAAACACAAATTTTTTTATTATATTTTGTAAGGTACCAAAATCTATTATAATAGCATAAAACAGAAATATTGAAGAGAATAATGGTGGAACAACACAATATGTGAAACCGCAGCACCAAAATAATACCTTTATTGATAGTAAACAATGTTCACTTACCGCTTCGAGGGGGTAACCTCCAGAAGAGCAGTGATCAATTAAATTAATTCTCAAGACAAAAACTTCTCATGCCCTCGACTCCTATTTATACTAAATTTATCTACCAAAAGAACAATCTAGAGGAAGATCTTCTAGAAGCTGAAGCTTCTATTTGGTCTTCTTACATTTGATGTATTATTCCTTATTACTATGCCTTATTAATATTGTCCTTTATTACATGGAAATATATCATTCTACCTACATGAGGAGTTAGGGAGGTTAGGTCCCTAACATGCCCTCCCCCTTAAAAAATAGCCTTGTCCTCAAGGCTTGAGATGAGAAAATTGTTGCACAATGGTAGTTGGCTCCCAGGTGACATATCTTGTAGTTGTATATTTCCACTCTACTAACACTTCCTTGATGGTGCATTGATGGAGATGACGCTCACGTTGGTCCAAGACTTCTTGTTGGTGCAACCAGATGGAACCTTCTTCATCTAACTCTGGAAGACTAGTTTGAGTTTGGCACTTAGTTCCAATCACCTTATTTAATAAGGAGACATGAAAAATAGTATGGAGCTTAGAATGAATGGGAAAAGATAACTTATAGGCCACCTATCCCACATGTTTGAGAGCTATATAAGGACCATAAAACTTGGGCGCCAATTTCTGAAAATGGTCAGGCTTGAGCGAAGTCTGCTTATAAGGTTGCAATCGAAGAAACACCAAGTCCCCTTCAGCAAATTGACATTCTGAGTGACATTCATCTACTTGTTGCTTCATGTGATTCTAATCCATGACCAAATTATCTTTGAGGGTACAGAGAATAGCCTCTTGAACTGTAAGAGTTTGGTCAACCGCTTAGACCTTCGAGACATCAGGCACGTATGAGAAAAATAAAGGTGGCTTTTGTCCATATATTACTTCAAAAGGATTCATGCGAGTAGTTGTATGGTAATAAGTGTTGTACCACCATTCAACTAGGGGTAACCATTGGTCCCACTATTTTTTCCTCTTAGATGCAAAACACCTCAAATATGTTTCCAAACACTTTTTGACAACTTTAGTTTGACCATCATTCTGGGGACGATAGGATGCGCTAAGATGGAATTGGTTTCCATGTAGCCTGAATGATTCTTGACAAAAATTACTAGCGAATGTGGGATTGTAGTCAGAGACAATGGAATGAGGCATGCCATGAAGCTTGAAGATATGATCCATGAAAAGTTGATCCAATGTGGATGCAGTGAATGGGTGTTGAAGAGAAAAAAAAATGAGCATATTTGGAAATATGGTCAACGACCACCATGATGACAGATTTACTTCCTAATTTAGGTAAGACAACAATGAAATCCATAGAAATATCCCTCCAAATAGCGGGGGGAATTGGAAGCAGTTGTAGTGTGCCATGGGACTTGACTATTTCTCCCTTGTTTCGTTGAAAAACATCACATTCCACCACAAAGGTGTGGATGTCCTGCTTCATACCATCCCAGAAAAAAGAATGTTTGACCATGTCATAGGTTTTGGTAAACCCATAATTCCCATTTGTGAGTGTAGCTTGAAGCTCGAAAATCATTGTGCATTTAAGTTGTGATTGTTTGCTTAAATACAGATGGCCTTTGTACCAAAGATCTTCATTGTGCCTAGAGTACTCTATAGAAATTGGAGAATTGTCTTGCAATTGTTAGATCAGAAGCAACAGTTTGGGATCTTGCAGCCATTCCAGGAAAACAGGTTGGAGCCAATATGGTACAATGAAGTATAGATAAAAGAGGGATCCTTCATATTCATATTTCCTTTAAAGAGCATCTGCAACCAAATTGTCTTTTACTTTCTTGTAAATGATCTCATAATCATATCCAAATATCTTGGTCAACCATTTTTGTTGCTCCTAGGATGAAATTCGTTGCTCTAGAAAATACTTGAGGCGTTGATGATCTATATTAATTTGGAAGTGTTGCCCCAATAGAAAAGGGCATCATAGATCCAAAGTGTGCAGAATGGTCATCATTTCCTTTTCATAGATTGATTGGCCCAAATGGTGCTCTAAAAAAAAAAATCTAGTGAATACCAAAGGTCGACCATCTTGCATAAGGACGGCGCTAATTCCTTTCCTTGAAGCATCACATTCCAGGAAAAAGGTCTTTCTAAATTCAGGAAGGGCCAGGATAGGAGTAGTGCACAAAGCCTCTTTTAAGGCTTGGAAGCAGTGATCAGTTGTTGGATTCCAAATGAAATCATTCTTTTTAAGAAGAGCAGTGAGAAGTGTCGTAAGTTTTTCATAATTCTTAACAAACTTGTGATAATATCATGTTAAACTAAGAAACCCATGCAATATCTTGAGATTTATGAGACGAGGCCAATCTTTCATACCTTCAATTTTCTAAGGATCCAGTTGTTGGCACTTGAATCTGTCAGGACCGAAATGGAAACCTCATGAGGACATTAGTCCCCCTTCATTTATAGAGAGGCGGTGCTCCTCTTTGGCTAAAAGAGATATTTTTGAATATCTTGTATTAAGGAGAGTGCTAGGAAGCAAACCCCAAATATTTATTGCTTGGATTTATATGAAAATGGTTCTTCAATAACCCAATATGATCTTTATGTGAAGCAAAATTCTTTTTATAATAAAAAAAATTGAAGGAGGGCTTCAACATTAGAATTAAATTGTATTCAGCATCACACACAATCTTCTTAATAGTATATAAACACATCCATATCTTCTTCATAAGAAATAGGAGAGAATAATTTGATCATCTCAAAGAATTTTAATAGAGTACTGCAATTAGTAATAAAAGAGAAATTGAGAGGTCAACCTCAAATATTTCATACTTAAAACTCAAAGTTACAAGATACAGTCAAGATCAACCCCGAAACAATTCTTTGTGGAGTTATTTATGAGAAATGTTTTTCATTACCAAAAATTTACATCCATGTATGTGGTTGCAAATACTCCATGATCATACAAGAAAAACACGCAACAACTCAGCCTTGTTCCCAACTCTAAGATTCAAGCATAAAGCTATGAGAAGTGGTGTAGAAAAATAGAAAGAATGGAGAAGATGGAGATTTATTTATTTTGATCAGAAGATTGATTGTGTATCCATGGATGTACCTTATTCTTCCTATGATATTCTTCATTTCCCCTCTCACAATATTGATTATTGGAACCTTTGATGAATCATCTCTTCTCTTTTTAAGAAGAAATTTTCTAACTACTTGAGTAGTTAGGGTTTTCTTCCTCTTGAAATTCCTATACAAGATTCTTATTGAAACATTCAATTTAATTAGTGCCTATTTAATTCCTCATTAATGAAATTATATCATCAATATATACATATCTAAAATGTGTCCCTTACCCTTTTTAATAAAATTTTTTAAATAAACTTTTATTTTCACCATTTAATTAATTTCTCATTTAAAATAGGAAGAAAGTGTTTTAATTTTATGGGAATTATAATCAAATGTTTAGCCATGTAAATCACTCCTGATGTGATATTCATCGTATTATATTTCCAATGATATAAATTTTGCGCAAATATGTCTCCCGGATCTCAATATATGAGCTCGTGAAGTTGAGGTGTCATGCAGGCCCATTAAAAATGTAACTAACTGATATTTTAATTCCTGGGAAAAATATATAAACTTTCAACACTTTAAACATGTACCACCATATTCTACGTCTAAATAAAGTTCCAACAATATAAAGTTTGTGTGATTCCAACACCTAAAGCTCAAGTTATGGCCTCTGCAAGATCAATGCTCAGCCACCGTCGATCAAAATAGATGGGCAAATGCGGGCCCTTGGATGAATTTCGTGCTTCCCTTCATAAAATTCAAATTTTTGGTTTAAAATTATATCCTACATGCATTGGGATATTATATTCTTCATTATATATAATACTAAGTGTTTGATACACTTATCAAATAACACGAGAAGAGAAGAAATTATGGAGCTTGGAGGATTCGACCCTTGGGAAATTGTCGAATAAAATAATATTTTTTTGGAATCTCGTCATCATCCACCTCATGCCATGTCATAAATGAGTGACACCCATGTGTCATCATGGGAATGTAACACATCATCTCCATGTTTTATCACACATTTTTCTTCCACGTATCATGATTCTCATCTTACCATGTATCATCATTGGATTGGATGCGATGTCATTTCCATGTGTAACCACTTAACATTTGCCACATGTCACCATGTGGTTGGTTGTCACATGACATTACTTCATTCATTTCCATGTGTCATATTCTCATTCATTGGTTTTCATGCCTTGGAATATCTTTGAGAATTTGGCTAAGTATGGGAGATGGGACAAAAGGGGATGAGGGAGAGACGGGTTGGAAGGTTTGTGAGTTTGCAGGGGTGAGGGAAGGGAGGTGAGTGAAATTAACCATGAAATTTTCATGAACCGGCCACCAACCCATGGTTGGATGATCGATCCAAATAAACTAAGTATAGAAGGGCGGTTGTTCGGACTCGTGATCATCAGAAGAATGGGACATTTGGGAACCTGGGATCCGCAATGAGAATAAAATTTAAGTGATGGTCAAAGTGTAGAACGTAGAAGTTGAAGTGCAATGTGAAGGATGTGGAAAAGGGAAGGATGAGGGATTGAACCTGTGAACCCGCACAATTAAAAAATGGCTAAGTGTAGTATCGGACTTATGACATGAGCAAGTGAATGGAGATGAAGGCCCACCAACCCATGAACCCGTGAATTCATTAAACATTCTAAGTGTTAAAGTTTTGAATGATAATGGGAGGTAAGGGGACAAATGTAGGCATCAGAGGTAGAGAGTGTAATATGTATATAGTGGGTTGGCAAGTGAGGGAGTGTGAGAATATGAGGGAAATTATGATTCCTCCAACCCATGAACCCAATGAGGAGATGAAGGTAGAGTCCCAAAAATGTCTAAGTGTAGAGACTAGTGGAGCATATGGAGAAGAGTGGTGAAAAGAGAAAAATAGTTAAGTGTGGAGATGGAAGGTGAGGGAAATAATTGATGAGAGTACTTCACAATTATAAAATGGAGAGGATAACATGATACTTAGAAAAAATCTTCATAATCTCTCCTTCGGACCTTTAGACCAAATCTTGAATAACTTAAGCATGCGGAAATGGATTTCTGATCCGAAAAGTGCATGATGAAGCTGAGACTAAGGGACATAGAGTGAACTTATAAAAGTCCAAAAAAAATATTCTTTTTATATAAAGGATTTTATGAATCCAAGAGAAGGAAAATATAGATGACCAAATTTTGGTCAACAACTAGCTCCAATTGCGGGACAGTGACTCCCTGCGGGTTGCTAAGAACAAAAGAATCTCAAGACCAGTTACCTTCTCCATTGGGCTATGGAGTCGTCTTCGAATTGAACTCTTGTAATATTCTTCTTTCATGGAGTTATCTTCAAAATTCAATATCAATACTTCCTTATTATGAAAAGCTAAATCTCAAAAATAAAGTATGTACATACTTGATCTACCTACCCTAACTTACTTGAAAGAAAGGGGTACCTTATGTGTAGGCAAATTTCCAATGGAACCATTCAAGCATTGATCTAATTTGTGGAATGAACTCCAAAATTCTGAGATATGTTGGGACTTGTACCAATGAGTCAGGGGCAATCTCAATATGTATTGGAGAAAAATTATACCAAATATGGTGAAGATTTAATTGCGTTGTTTGGCCAACAATGCTCTAGAACCATAATTCAATCAACTCAATTCTTGGTTGCTCAAGAATACTATTGTATTTGATTGGTTGAGGAGTTTTCAACATAAGAATACATTCATCATTTTCCTTATTTCCAACCACTTCCAAGGTTCTTGATTCATCAAAAATCTCTTGAAAAGACTCTTCTTTCTTGTAAAGGTGATCTTGCTCATCATTCTTCTCAAGGTTCATTTCTTCCATCAATTATTCTTCCTGCAATTTATCTTGTGATGTTTCATCATCTATTACAAGGCTGAAATGTTCTTGTGTATTTGGTGGATTCTCTTCAATTTCATTTTCAAATTTTTTGCTTGAAATATCTTCATATGGAATATATAGGAGGCTGAAATTTTCTTCTTGTAATTTGGAATTTTCATCTTCCTTTTCAGAAACATGACTTGACTTAGAAATCCCATCCACTCTTTTATTACATTCTCCTTCAAAATTGGTCATTTCGTTATCTTTCTTCCACATGGGAGAGGATGGGTGGGAAGCAACATTTAAAACATCAGCAAAAACATATGAATGCACTTTTGGGATGAACTTTTCTGCAAATGAATCTTTTAACACATCCGAGATAGTAATGCATTTAGGCATTAATGAAGTATACCATTCAAGAGAATTCCCTCGTAGAGTTTGTAAGAATAATATACATGTAACATTGTCTTCGTTGAGGTTGAAATCATAACAAGTACCTTTAAAATTAATTAAGTGTTGCTTTGCATCTTCTGAAGCATCCCCAAAGAACGTAGAAAAAATTTCAACAGGAATATTGGGCATTTGAAAGTCTATTTCTGGTATATTTAAAGGGGTATTATGAAATCGTCTCCTTCTTTGATTATTTCTCCCTTTTGTTGAGTCTTGTAAATCCATTGATGGGATTGATGAAGAATATAAAGAAACATTATGACATGAATGAAACCCTTCATTTTGAATTTTTTCAATGGAGATGTCAGGGAGTTCATTCTCCCGAATATTTGGTGCTTCTCGTTTCTTTTTGAAATTACAAAAAAGGTGAGCCATGCTTAAAATAAGCAACAAGTTTCTTGAATATTCTTCTCGAAACTTTGAGCCATGGATATTTTTGGTTCCTCAAATATCTTGAAAATAAATCAATCCCCAGTATGGTCACCAAAAATGTTGATGCTTGAATTCTTCAGGACCGAAACAACAACCTCATGAGGAAATTAGTCCCCCTTCATTTTTAGAGAGGTGGTTCTCCTCTTTGGCTAAAAGATATATTTTTGAGTATATTGGATTAAGTAGAGTTCTAGGAAGAAAACCCCAGATCTTTATTGCTTGGATTTATATGAAAATGTCTCTTCAATAACCCAATATGATCTTTATGTGCAGTAAAAGTCTTTTTACAATAAGAAAAGATTGAAGGAGGTCTTCAACATCAGAATTAAATTGTAATCAACATCACACACAATCTTCTTAATAGTATATAAATGCGTCCATATCTTCTGCATGAGAAATAGGAGAGAATGATTTGATAATATCAAAGAATTTTAATAGAGTACTGCAATTAGTAATAAAAGAGAAAATGAGAATTCAACCTAAAATATCTCATACTTAAAACTCAAAGTTACAAGATACAATAAAGATCCACCCTGAAGCAATTATTTATGGATTTTATTCATGAGAAATGTTCTTCATTACCAAAAATTTGACAGCCATGTATGTGGCTTCAAATACTCCATGATCATACAAGAAAAGTTTGTAGAAGAATACAAGAAAAACACTCAACAACTCAACCTTGTGCCCAACTATGAGATTCAAGCATAAAGATATGTTTCACAACACCCCCCACATTTAATGGAACCTCCATTCGAAATCATGATTTTAAAGTTGTTGACTGCATAGATATAGAAATTAGTTTCTTGGACAAATTGGCAATGAACAAAATTACAGGTGTTTCCACAATCAATGAGGATGATGACCTTCTGATGCTTAATGTAACCAATTAGCTTGAGGGTTTGGGGAGCATAGAAGCTAGTGAGAGCATTCGGTGAAATGACTGGTTCAACTTATGGGGGGGTATGAGGGCAGAGTAATATCATTTGGCTCTGGTAACTCAACCATAGGGGGGTCCGTGACTGCTTCTTCTGAAACATCCTTGGATATGGCCATAAAAAAAATTGTTCCTTACACTTGTGCCCCGGAAAATATTTGTCATCACAATTATAAAAAATTCGCTTGATTTTGTGTTCATCCATTTCTACTCGAGTCAATTTATGGATCTTCGGTGGAGTGGAAGGAGTGGTTGGAGTCGTGGGTTTAGGGAGGGGAAGAAAGGATGGTTTTCTGGTTTGAGACAAGACAACCTGTTGTGCTTCCTTATCTCTTTTACTATCTTCCACCCAACTCTGAGGGTGAGCCATGAGGACATGGGCACGAATTGTAGAAATTTTAATACAAATTATGTATTGCCTGGATTCTCCTGATATAACAATTATATGCCATTGTTAAATACAAAATCCCTTCTACAAATATTCTTGCGGAATTTAAAACATGATCGCCAATTGAAATATCAGAAAGAAAGATCAATCACACATAACACAGATGTTTTATCGGGAAAGCATAAAGCTGAAACAATCTCATACAAAACTCTAATCCAAGAGCTCTCAGTACAATATACAATTGTCTCACACTGTCATACAAAAACTGACAAATTCATGTGTCAATTTACTGCTTCCAGAGAGTCTGCCTCCTTTGTGCAATCCCTGCTAATGGAAATCCCTGCAATGAATGAATTCCTCTTGCCTAGGTTGTGCATCCCTCATGGGCACATCCACTGTGTGTGTGGTTGCATGAGTGAACTCACTTATGTCACAATTGATAGTCAAACTGTCCCTTTCACATGTTATCTAAACTGGGTCTCCACTGGATCTGACATGCATGTAGTTAATAGTGGTAAATCTTAAGTTGCATGTGAGACCACTGATTGTGAATTAATTAATAATTAATTCACTGATCTCTCACTAGTGTAAGTTCGGTTACAACTAGTACAACTGATCTTAACTCACTTAACTGAGTTAAACTACTTTACAACTCAGATAACTACACATATAACTCTGTTACAACTTCGAATCACTCAGTTACAACTAATTCGACTTGCATGTCCCACCAGTCAACATTTGAACTCGAATTTCCTATAGCTAACTGATTTTCCACTTCAGTTAACGATTTCCAAGTGCTCATTAAGAATAGATAAATATTTATTGTCCAACTATTAATAAGGGATAATAATAGTCGACATACATCTATAAATAGAATTCACTCACGATCTATAAATAGACATCATCTATAAATAGAATTTGCTCATCATCTAAAAATAGACTTCCACCTAAAAATATCCTAAGGCTCCATCCTAGTGTAGGTGAATAATTTTCAATAGGATCTTCTTGTTGAATCTCAACACAAATCTCATCCTTGAGGCCACTGATAAACAATTCCCGAAAAAAAGCATCATACATGCCCTCCGTGTGGAAAGCCAAGAGATCAAAAGAAGCTATAAAGTCTTCCACTGTGCCAAATTGTTTCAACTTGGTCAAACGGCCTAAATGGTGTGTGTCAATTTCAAAGTGTTCATAAAGCTCTGCAACAAATTGTATCCAATTCACATAGCCTTGGCAAGCATTTTTTCTCCATTTCCAACGTTTAGGATCCAGATGGAGAACACCATATCGTAGTTTGGCCAACTCATCGGTAATTTCATACAAAGAGACATAGTGTTCCATTTGAGTGACCCCGTCTGTGGGATCCAAACCATAAAAAAAATTCACCTCCACATGAGGGGTACACAGATCCCCCTGAAAGTGGTTGGAAGGAAAATATGCGGACTGGGAGGATTCAAGACCTTTAGGGTTATAAGGTGTAGAAGAAGAGAAGGTATATGGGGTGGGATTAAACAAGGAAGTCAAAATGTTCACTGCATCCTGGGATTGCTGACATATGGTGGCCATTTGAGTGATGTATGTGGGAAGTGATTCAAGTGGAGCAAGTTGAGAGTTGAGTTTAGCAATATTGGAAGTAATGGAAGAAATATCAATATGAGTTTACTCATTATCTTTGTCCAAGGGAGTGAGACGGTGTTCCCAATGTTGGTTGTGGGTGTGGGACATGGGGATGGGACATGAGAGGAAGTGGGACCACACAGAAAGAGGTTATTGGTGAATGGTACCACTACGATCAATGCAAAGAGAGTAAATCAATGGGATAAGTGTCGGGAAGGGGTCGGGTCCACGGGAAAAAACAAATTGTTGAAAAATGATAGGTATGACTGCGATTAGGGAGAAGAGAGGAATCCATTGGGATAAGTATCAAATAATGGTGTTGGAAGGATCCATACTTTTTTTTTCACTCCTACGGAGTTATACTCCAATCTGAATAATACTGCAATGAAGAAATGGCCAAAATCTTAACAGGAAGAAATGTGTAGGAATTTTGCAACCTAAATGTAGGAGGCAAGGTTGCACGGCAATAGATCTTGTTTGTTATGTTTATGTAATGTTTTAATCCCAAGGATTAGAGTAATATCCCTCAGTCGAACCCAATTGTAAATGGAATGTAAGTGTACTTAAGCTGATGAGTTGTTCGGACATCATTTTTGTAATGCACCTTCATGGTATAGTGCATGCATGTACTACACAGTAAAATGATATAGTGTGCACATTCCCAAATACCGTGCGCAATAACTAAAGTGCACGCAATATTGAGGTCCGTGAGCCTTGTGTATAGGATATGTGTTATAGGTTGGTGAGCTAGTTATTATAATTTGGGATGCTTATGTTTTGGAATTAGACCAAAGCACCTAGATGGTAAAGGAAAGTGTGCCTACTTTGTATATGTCTCAAGATTAATATGTGGAATTATGAACCGCTCGGACTTCTGCATATTTCTAAAAGTAGAGATAAGTTGCAAAAAGGGAATGATTTAAAATAACAGTTACCCTATTTTAAAGAGATCGTTTAAGAACAGGTCTATCATCTCTAGAGCCCCTTACCTCTACTACCATCTGCCCAAAAATTGTTGAAATGTACTTTTATTCGAGGACTCATTTCAGCTTAGCGATCTCCTCCTTTAAATTATCTAACCAGACCGGTTGATCCTCTCCAACACTTTCATCCTTTTTAGCGATAGTTTCTTTCTTCTGTCTCTTGCTCCGTTTCTTCTTAACATCTCCCATGTTGATGACTAGATCCCTCATAATGGGATTCAGCCTAACTTCCATTTTCGAGTCTGTAGCAGGTTCTATGTGGAACTTAGTCACTAATATATGCACATTTATCCTTTCCTTCTTACTCGTAGGAAAATCTACCATGTTTCCTGAAGAACCAGTCTCACTGGATGTAGCTTTGTCCATGTACCTCAATTTCGTGGACATCGAAATTCTTTTATAGAGATCAGAAGGTCGAGCAAATTTGGAGATTACTCCATTTATGTATAAGGTGATGCCTCCATACTTGAGAATTGGTAGTTATAGAGTCCCAATCATGAATCATAGCCAGACTTACGTACAAATACGTTGGTTTTCCATGCTCGGCTAATCCATTTCAAATGATTAGATTTTGATTTTGTTACATGGTGGCATTCACCTAACATCATACGGTTGTGAAGTATTGAACGGGTGAAATGGGGTGATTTGACTAGCCGTCGCCCATCCCACGAATGGTGGTTTTGACATATTTAAACACGTGACATCGGGACTTTGGCGAAAGTGGTTTCAGCAAACCACCTTTTTCCCCGATATATCTCTGGAGGCGTCGCGCGTCTATTTCCTCAAGACTTGGGTCTTGTCTAAAATTTTCATGGTGATAACACAGGAAATCAGAAGAAATGATTCTGATGTATTTATTGAACCAAAATGGTTCATATTCTTTCATGAATTGCTGAATTAGTTAGCATGATAAGTTTCGATGGCTGCACGTTTTGCAGAATTAACAACAACTAGATCAGATCAAGATCAGTGAAGAGCCCATAGGAATGGAAAAGGCATAAGGGAATTAAAGTCAGAAATATGAGAGCAGAGGGATGGATATCCATTTGGTCATTGAAGGAACAAAATCCAATGGACATGTAGAAGAAAGGAATGAAAACATGAATATGGCGGAGACCATTAAAAAATTCCAGAAGGATGTCCAAAGCCATAATATTGATAATGAAAGGCTTATGAGATCCAAGGAGTAGTAGGATGAATTCAACATGAAATTATTGGAGGGCTTGAACATAATAGAAAATAAATTGGATAAGGAGAGTGGCTCAAGAAAATCTGGAAGTCACAGGCCTTCGGATGAGAAAATAAAAGAAAGAAGTGTTAGAAAACACCACCATCACTCCCCAAGGCATTCCAATAAGAGAGCAGGCAGCAGCTCAAGTACATCCCCTGTTAGAAGGCATAAGAGGTCTAGGGTGGATGAGCTACGAGGAGAAATGAACAAAATCAAACCTCCTACATTTGATGGTGAGCACAAGAAGGATGAAGATGTAGAAAAATGGTTGTTGGGCATGAGAAATTATTTTCAATTTCATAATTATTCTTCTCATGCAGAAGGTAGAATTGCTATCTATCAACTCAAGGGAAAGGAATCCATGTGGTGGGATCAGCTTGTGTAGGTGCAATACATTAAAGAGAAAAGTGTAACTTGGAGGGAATTCAAGAAGTATTTTGAGAAGAAATACTTGACTAAGAGATACTATGACAAGAAAATGAAAGAGTTATTTGAACTCAATCTTGGAAGTATGACCATAGATGAATATGAGAGAAGGTTTTTAGAACTGTTGAAGTATGTCTCTTTCATCAAGGATGAGATAGTCAAAATTCAAAGGTATTTGAGTGGATTTCCATCTTTCATTAGTGAAAAAATACAGTATGATGATCCCAAGACATTGGAAGAGAGCATAAGGCGAGCTAAATGCCTATATGATCAGCAGAAAGCAAGGCCAACTTTCCAAAAGGCTTGAGAAGACAAAAATAAATTCAAGATGGATCAGAGGAAGAAGGGAGCTAAGCCACCATTCTTCAGAAATAATCCACAGGGATAGAAAACTCCTAAACAACCCATAATGTTTGACATAGGGAGTCAAAGGCCAAGGCAGCCACGTATTCAATGTTGGGGTTGTAAAGGAGATCATATTTTCAAAGATTGTCCTCACAGAGGTGAAAAAGGAAGGGTTTTTCACAATGTACATCAAGCTGAAACAGTGGAGGACATGGGAAGAAATGTGCCAAGGATCTATGCAGCCTTGGATAACAAGCAAGCAGAGTATCAGTACCACATGATTGAAGTGGAAGGTATGATCAACAACCAAACCATTGTTATTTTAATTGATTCAAGAGCTAGTCATAGTTATATAGACCCTAAGATGGTGGAAATTTTGCAATTGCCAAGAAGCAAGCATGGGAAATATTGGTTGGTGAAACTGGCTATAGGAACCAAAAGAAAAGTTAATGAGATGGTTAAGTCATGCCTCATGGACATGAATGGACTGAACACCAAGGCAGATTTGAACATCTTGCCTTTAGGTTCCTATGACTGTCTAATTGGGATGGATTGGTTGGAACAACATCATGTTCTCCTGGACTGTCATAACAAATCATTTACTTGCTTGGATGAGAAAGGGAAACTAAGGAAAGTGTAGGGAATTCTCAGGGCAGTAACCGTTAGAGAAATTTCAGCATTGCAGCAGAAGAAATATTACAGAAAAGGGTGTCAAATATTTGCAGCTCATATGGAAGAGACACCTAATGATAAGGTGTCAAATTTGGAAGATTATGTAGTCCTAAAAGAATTTGAAGATGTATTCAAGGATGTACCTGGACTACCCCCAAAGAGAGACATTGATTTCTCTATAAATCTAATGCTTGGAGCAGCTCCAGTGTCAAAAACTCCTTACAGAATGAGTACACCAGAATTGAAGGATTTGCAAATGCAGCCTGGAGAACTTATAAAGAAGGGGTATATATGCCCAAGTGTGTCACCTTGGGGTGCCCCAGTCTTGTTTGTGAAAAATAAATATGGAACATTAAGATTGTGCATTTACTTCAGACAGTTAAATAAAGTGACTGTTAAGAACAAGTATCCTCTACCAAGGATTGATGATCTCTTTGATCAATTAAAGGATGCAAAGATATTTTCAAAGATAGATCTTAGATCAAGATACCATTAGGTAAGGATTAAAGAGGAATATATCAGCAAGACCGCCTTCAGGACAAGGTATGGTCATTATGAGTTCACAGTGGTGCTATTTGGGTTGTCAAATGCACCAATTGTTTTCATGTGCTTAATGAATGGTGTTTTCCAAGAATATTTAGACAAGTTTTTCATTGTCTTTTTGGATGACATTCTTATATATTCTAAGTCAGAGGAAGAGCATGAACATCATTTGAGGATGGTGTTCGAAGTATTAAGGGAGCATCAGTTGTATGCCAAATTGAGCAAGTGCTCATTTTATCAGAAACAAATTTATTATTTGGGGCATATCATTTCAAAGGAAGGGATAGCAGTGGATCCTGAGAAGATAGAAGCCATTAGAGAATGGTCAATGCCAAAGAATGTGACAGAGGTGAGATCATTCATGGGTCTTCCAGGCTATTAAAGGAGATTCATTGAAGGATTCTCCAAGATTGCACACCCAATCACTTCCTTGCAAAGAAAGGGTGTGAAGTTTCAGTGGACACTGGATTGTGAAAAGAGTTTCCAACACTTGAAACAATTATTGACAAGTGCTCCAATACTAAGGATTGCAGACCCAAATGAAGACTTCATTGTATGCACAGATTCATGTAATAAAGGACTTGGTGGAGTCCTCACTCAAAATGGGTTCGTTATATGTTATGAATCAAGGAAGTTGAAGGAGCATGAAAGACAATATGTCACTCATGATTTGGAGTTGGAATCCATAGTGAATTCCTTGAGGAAATGGAGACACTACCTCATGGGGAAAAGGTTCGAGATAAGAACAGACCACAATGGTCTAAACTATTATTTGATTAGCCAAATCTAAATGCTAGGCAAAGCAGATGGTTAGAATTTCTAAGCGAATATGACTTTGTTATAAAGCATATCAAGGGGAAAGAAAACAAAGTGGTTGATGCACTCAGCAAAAGAGTACATGAATTGCATGCTACATCCATTAGCATGTACCAATCAGATTTGAAAGACAAAATTATAGAAGCTGGAAAGTCAGATTTGCAATACAAGGAATTAGTGGCAAAATTATAGCAAGGTAATTTGCAACAGAAAATTGAAGAATACAAGCTAGATAATGAGGAAATTATTATGTACAGGGGTAGAATTTATGTACCAAATTCTAATGAATTAAAAAATCTGATATTGGGATAAATGCATAATGCACCTTATGTTGGGCACCCAGGATATCAGAAAACTATTGCAGTTGTCAAGAGCCAATGCTATTGGCCAAGCATGAAGAAAGAAATAGAAGATTTTATTGCTAGGTGTCTGGAATGTCAAAAGGTAAAGGTTGAGCATAGACACCCAGCTGGATTGCTACAACCATTACCCATTTCTGAGTGGAAATGGGAAGTTGTAACGATGGATTTCATTACCAAACTTCCCAGAACAAACAGCACCATGATTCTATCATGGTAGTGGTGGATAAGCTTACTAAAGCTGCCCATTTTATTCCAGTTAAGCTCACTCACAAGGAAGCAGACATTGTTGATGTTTATATGAAATAAATTGCTAGATTACATGGCATACCCAAGACAATTTTGTCTGACAAAGATCCAAAATTTACCTCAAAATTTTGGAAAGGGTTATTTAATGGATTTGAAACAAATTTGAATTTTAGTACAACCTATCATCCAGAATCAGATGGAAAAACAGAGAGGGTGAATCAAGTGATTGAAGATATGTTGGGGATGTATGTGATGGATAAACCGTCAAAATGGGAAGACTACCTACACTTGGTAGATTTTTCTTACAAAAATGGGTACCGAGCATCTCTAAAGATGAGTCCATTTGAGGCACTTTATGGTAGAAAGTGCAACACTCCAGTAAGTTGGGATAACCCAGCAGAAAGAGAAGTGGTTGGACCAGATTTTCTCAGGGAAATGGAGCAAATGATAAAAATAAAGAAAATTTTAGAGGCTTCCCAAGACAGGCAGAAAAGTTATGCTGATAAAGGCAGAACTCACAGGGAATTTAATGTGGGAGACCATGTATTTTTGAAAGTAAAATCCAACAAAAGTTCCCTGAAGTTGGGAAACTGTTCAAAGTTGGAAGCTCGTTTTTGTGGGCCATTTAAAATCCTAGAGAGGATTGGTCCAGTTGCTTATATGATTGCATTGCCTGCATCTATGTCTATTCATAATGTATTTCGTGTAGCATTGCTAAAGAAATATATACCTGATGTTAATCATGTTATTGATTGGAATGTGATTCAGGTGGAGCAAGAAGGCACTTTCTGAGTGCATCTGGAGTGCATTCTGGACCGGAAAATCAAGCATCTCTGGAATCGATTCATAGGGCTTGTAAAGGTCCAATGGACCTGGTACGATCCTGAGGACGCTACTTGGGAGCATGAGGATGAAATACGGGAAGAATACCTGCATCTTTTTGAGGATTTTTGAAAATTTTGTTGTATATGGGTACATGATGCACTGATGACAGTGCATAAATAAGGGGAGGGGATTGTAATATCCCTCGACCAAACCCAATTGTAAATGTAATGTAAGTGTACTTAAGCTGGTGAGTTGTTCGGGCATCATTTTTGTAATGCACCTTCATGGCATAGTGTGTGCATGTACTACACCGTAAAATGATATAGTGTGCACATTCACGGATACCGCGCGTAGTAACTAAAGTGCGCGCAATATTGAGGTCAACGAGCCTTGTGTATAGGATATGTGTTATAGGATGGTGAGCCAATTATTATAAGTTGGGATGCTTATGTTTTGGAATTAGGCCAGAGCGCCTAGATGTTAAAGGCTAGTGCGCCTATTTTGTATATGTCTCATGATTAATATAAAATACATCATTGCACGTAGATCGACCACGATAAAAGAGATGGGGGACTAAACTCCACCAGTTAGGGAAAGGGAGGGCCAAAATTTAAGGGAAAGGGCTAAGCTAGAGAGATTAACCCAAAAAGGAATATTATATTAATATTTCTTAAAACATAAAGTATGGATAATTATTTTATCCTAAGTTCTAAAGTTAGGGACAAGTGAACCAAAGTAGCTCCCAACATGACAAGTGTCAAGTTGGGGACATGCATACATATTATGGGGACTTAGTTTGTTAGGGACGCCCCCCATCATTCTTACGATCATCTCTCCCATCATTCCTTCGAGCATCCAGCCATGACTCCATGACCATTTTTTCACTCACGCGGTCTGTTATCCTTCAGACATTCATTTCACTGTACTAGAACTGTATCCATAGCCATATATATTTGTGTAGCTGGTTAGCTTGGGAGCTAGACTGAAGAAGCGGGTTGTCAAGCCCATGGGATATTGAAGAGGCAGGTTTTCAGGCCCGTGAGCAATTCTCCAATTGAGAGAATTGTTGGGAATTGATTTCCTGAAGGTGCTAAACTACAGCTATAGGGCTCGGAGACTTCCTGTCTGGCCTGTTGCTGAAGCCCGGAAAGGAAGTGGGGCAGCCAAAGGACTATTGAGCAGAGAAGGGGCACACTTCCTGGGGTGGGAAAAGCATGTGGGGAATGAGGGATTGTAGGTTATAAGTTGAGTGAGCACCCGAGATGGAGTCTTTCCTATTGTCTATGAGCCTATAGCCTGGTTAGGAATTCCTTTACCCAGGTGGAGTTATTGCCATCTCGAGGGTGACTCACTTTTGAGAGTGATGAATAGTGTAGTCTAAGGCTGGGAGGTTCGTGGAAGGTATGCACACAGTTGGTGACATTCTTACCAAGATAAGCATCAATTGCTTGATAAATTTACATGCTTCATTGTTATTTATGTGCTTACTTTATGGGTTTATCATATGTGTGGTTATAACCATCTAGAATTTTTTGGGTATTTCCCGTATATGATGCATGTCTATGTTTACTATTATTACCGTCTGAATTCATTCCAATATGTGATGTATTTATCTGTTACATTTTATATATGAAGCTTCTACAAGAGTGTTGTATGTGTATGTTTTAAATGCATGCAGTTAGATAAAATTTATGTGGCATAGTTCAGTTGGGTGTTGGGTATGTCACAGTATGTTCCGCAGTGAGAGAACGAAAGTGTTCCCTCGTGTAGCATGGCCCGACCATGGGTGGCCAGGGACGTTACAATTAGGGTGTTTAGGGTTTCTACAGACAAGAGTTTTCCTTGTACTACATCTCTCTGATATATGCGTGGGGTCAAACAGTAGTACTCATTCTAATATCTCAAGGCACCAACTGAGGAGGCTATATTGTACCCTTAGTCATACTAGCCAATTGAACAGGTACTAGAGAGTATATTTTCGAGTTTTTTTCTCAGTGGCACTATAGAAATCAAGCGATCAATCGGTTTATCTATGGAGGGCTTTAGGATAACTAGGTCAATCCTTGTACAAATGTTTTCTAATACGCTACCACTCGAAGGGATACCAGCAGAGGTTACAAGGGTGTCAAACAATGTGCACTTAAGTACCACTTGTATTTCTTGCATGTATGATTCCCCGACCACGGATTTATGCATTGAACAAAAAATATGTGTATTTTTAAGATGCCAGAATACGTCTCTACCCTAAAAAAAAAATAACACACAATTTTCTTCCAAGGAAAGTGCTATGATACCACTTGTAAGGTACCATATCTATTATAATAGAAGAAAACATAAATACCGAAGAGAATAACAATGGAACAACACAATATATGAAACCAAAGCACCAAAATAATACCTTTATTGATAGGAAACGATGTTCACTTGCCTCTTCGAGGGGGAAACCTCCAACAAAGTAGTGCTCAATTACAATAATTCTCAAGACAAAAACTTATCATGCCCTCAACTCGTATTTATACTAAATATATCTACCAAAAGAACAATCTAGAGGAAGATATTCTAGAAGCGGAAGCTTCTATTAGGTCTTATTACATTTGAATTATTTGTCCTTATTACTAGGCCCTATTAATGTTATATCCTTAAAATGCCCCACTCATGCATACATGGAATTGGCCCTCTTACTTGCATATTTTTCCAAATCATTGTTGAGCAGCTCTTCTTAAAAAACCATTTTTTAGAGCATGTATGCGCCCTGCACCATTACATCCCACATACATAAGTTTGTTTCATGCTAGATAGATCACGTACATACGCTTGTTGCACACTAAACAGCCCGTGTATGCCTGCAAAAGTTGCAAAAATTAAAAAGTTGTAAGGAATTCGGTGAAATTCACAGGCTATTGGAGGTTTTCCAACCAACTCACCTATTATAGCCCATCACCCAACCGAATAAACATCCTTTTTTCATATAAAAGGATTTTTTGGGGTCTCATTTCACATCCAAGCATAAGAACAATGAAACTCTTCCCAATTTCACTCCCCTTCCTTGCCCAATCTTTTGCTACCTTTTGTGAGATATTGCCTCAGCATTCCCTCATCAAACCCTTCTTCTTCCATTCAATCCATTCCCTTCCCTTGAGATGATCAGAAGATTGAGAGAAGATGCCTCTTGAAGGTGCACTTAGAGCATTGTAAAGAGGAGCCCGGACCAGGTTCGTGGAATGGTGGCTGACACAGATTGTAAGTTTTAGTCTTTGTATGATGAATAAAAAAATCTCTTTTCCCTGTCCAAAATGATGATGTTTTGTGTATTTTATTTGATTTATACTTAGCATTTGATATCTAACCATAACTCATGAATAGAAGTAGCATTCTTGTAGTCCTTGTTTGCCTAGTTTTGGATGCAGGTCAGCCTTGGGAGGAGATGTGTAGTCGTTGGAACTACAGAGCTTGAGGATATCATCACCAGATGTGGGATAAAAGGTAAAGCTATTGATCTTCTCTCTTATTGTTTTCTTTTCATTTGTTTTGGTATGTTTGGGGTAGAGTAGAAAATAGATTGAATTTTAGACAGTTATTCACTATGTCTATATCTTAAACCCTGGTATAGTTAAAGGGGGGATTTTCCCACTAGCAGAATTGGCGACCATACTAGGGATTTCTCTAGGGTTTTTTAGGGGGTTTTGAGTTGATTGATTGGTTTTTGTTTTCCTTTCAAGTTTTAGTCAAGTTTGCTTAGTTTTTCAATGGGTTTTGGTCACCTCCAAGGTGCATACCAGTTGTCCCTGCCCCGTAAGTCTACCTTGTATTTTTATTTTTGAAAAGAATCAGAGGTCTACGCGCCTTGTTTTGGGTCAGCCCTCTTACATATGCCTGCACAATAAACAGCCTATGTACATACGCAGGCTGCTGATGCAATAGTCCACGTCTCTATTTCATGAAATTTTTTAAAAAGAGGGAGTTTTCCTCTTTCCTGATAGAAGTTCAACTTCTAAGGGATTTCTTGAATCATCCAGAGTCTCTGTCTGTGGCCATAGCTTGGGTATAGGTTCCAGTTTACTTTTCTCCTTAGTCTTCTTGTGTTTACCCTAAAAAGGTTTTTGAGCAAGTTTTTGATTCTTAGATCTGCCTTTTTGGTTTATTGATTGAATCATTGTGATCCACGGTGGGTTGAGGGTCTTTGCCAGTCTTGTTTCAGTTTTATTTTTATCCTTTTTTACTTGCTTTGAAAAAAAGAAAAAATTTACTTCAATTTTTCTCTTTAAAGCGGTTTAAAAAAAAGAAGGAATTTCATTTTCTTGCATTTAGTTTGGTAAAGTAGTTAAAGTTGTTATTTGAAAAAGGAAAAAGAGCCTTTATTTTCAAGTTCTTCTTGATTTCTTGAAACATAAGTAGATTGTGTTCAAGTGAAAGCAAGTTTTAGGTTTTTTTACAAGAACTTGAAATATCAGTTAAGAAAAGTTGAGTTTACAAAGACTTAGTTACAAGCTTTTCTTTTGAATTCGAAGTAATTTTTCTTTCAAGTGCCTTAAATATCTCCTCTTTATTCATCTCTTTATAACACCATTAGTTTCACTATTGTACCTTTTGATTAAATAAAGCCTTAAAAATAACGCCTAATATAAAATACATTAGACTTTTATGTTTGTAGGGTTCACAAACTAGTCTAGGTTTTTAGGGCCTTGAATTAGGTTTGGAGAGGAAACTCTTCAAGGCCACCTTAAATCAAACATTGGAGTCTGAGTTAGGGATTTATTTAATTCCAGTGTCGTAAAAGTTATCTGGTACCCTCTCTAACACATGGGATAAACATGAGGTCGTGTGAGGAAAGGCAGCAGAGATAACCCCTCCAAAGTTGCATTGACCGTAGTGGGGATTGTATATTGAGGGTCTTTCTCGAGAACAATACCAATGGCATTTGCCTATGGAGCTTCATGGACCTCAAATCTATTTTATATCCTTTGTTGTCTTCTGGACCATTTTCTTTCGATACCCTTGAAGGGCTTTAGACTTGTTATCGTGCTCATTACGATCTGCTCGACTGTCGACTGTACCTACCTGGTAACTAACTGTGAAATGGAAACCTAGTTTCCCATATTTTAGGGACTTACACAGGTGACTGTGGGGGTATACCGCGGTACCTAGGATGAACGTCAGATCGCACTTTGCAGAGTATACATGGAGGGTTCTTTCATGTTTGAGTTTCACTTACACCATTTAGTTTCTCTAATGTCAATTAGCATAATTGTCCTTCCTACTAGATAGTTGACTGCTTGATTTGTCTTTAGGAAAATTTTAGTGTGTGCTTCATGTTTAAGACTTACTGTGTCGGTTGATCATTTCACAAAGTAGAATATCAACAGATCCGTCGGTCATGAAGG
>JASDQU010753840.1:0-12630 GCA_032191745.1 Picea mariana
CCGATATTTTAAAAGTGACAAGAGTGGGGAGACCGAGTTCTCCATTGTCGAGATCAAATGTGATGAGTCAAGTATCGGCAGGGTCAACTACCCCTAGAGCGGAAAGTAATGACTTTCGTTGAGTAGGAAAGGTTTGAAGAACTTCTAAGAATGACATGGTAGTGGGGGATTGGGCCAAGTCGTCAACCAGACTATAACTCTGGGTTGCCCTAGCTTGAGGGTTGTGGAAATTCCTTTGCAATGGGATGTGAGGGATGCGAAGAGGTGTTTCAGTATTAGGGCATAGAATCATCAAAGGTGGGCTAGTCATGACTGGGGTGGCCTCTGAGGTAGTGGGATTCAAGTTAGAGGGTGCACTGTATTGATGACTGCGCATTTGTAGAAGGACCTCTTCCTCACTAGTGAGGAGGATAGTTCAATCTATTGAAGTGCCTGGGTTGTGATATGGTCCTACCTATGGTGGGGTAGGGTTCATCTCTTGTTGGGTGTTCATCACTCCTTGATGTTGTATAAGGTTTTGTAACACGATCGGGGGTGGGTGATGCACATATTGTTGTGGGGACTATTGGGGGCAGGTGGGGATGACGAATGTGGTCCAGTACTAGATTCTTTCATCCATTTGAAGTCTATGATTTGGAGGAAATGGTGAGTATAATGGCCATACTCACCGCAAAGGGCACAAGGGAAGTTTTTCTTAATATTGTTGTTGTTATTTCCTTGGCATTTGTTGTTATTTCCCCCTTGAGGGTTCTGGTTCCCCAGGTTCTGGTTTCCCCTTACAGGTTGGTTCTGCTGGGGTTGGTTCTCGTTTCCTCTTAGTCTGAGATTATTATTGTTTCAGTTTTTCCCTTTCTTTTTGGCATTGTTCGACTGATGTGATGGATTAGCTGTATGCATTTTTTCAAGGTATTGATGAATGAGAGATGGTTGAACAAAGTTAACCCCAACATGTGGTTGTCCTTGTGGTGAAGGAATAGGCTGGGGGGGACCAGGAAATGGAAAGTATAGATTATGCTATGGTAAATATCTGTAGGATGCATAGGAAGGTGTGGTGGTTTCACTAGTGCTTAAGTTGTAAGCAGAGGTGGAGGGGGTACCAAAATTAGGTTCAGCTATGGGGTGTATTATGGGTGTTAGCGGTGGTCCTCTTGTGGGCGGAGGAAAGGTCAAGGGGTATGATTGTGGATAAGGGGGAGGATTATAATAAGGGTTTCCACCATATGTAGGTGGATATTAAGGGGTTCCATACATTGGTGGTTGTTAGGGATGTGAATTGTGGTGTGTAGTGGTATGAATCAATCCATCCGCTGAGTGAGACATCCCAGGTTTGTCCTAGCCGAATGGCACGGGTCTTGGGGTGTCAGGTAGTACTGTATACAAGTACCCTGACTGTGAGTAAATGATTTTGAATTGTTGGGCCTTTCTAATGGCTTCTTCTTCAGACCCGGGGAAGGTGGTGTCCACATCTTTGGCAAGGAGGGAAACAAGTGATTTGAGGAACCAATTGAGACATTGTTGTGGAGTAGCTTCAGCTTTGCAGAGACTACGTCGCTGATGCCATTCGTGAATTTGCTCAGTGATGTGCATGGCAGAGGTTTGTTTAAATTCTGAGAGTAGTTCAAGGCCATTGTCATGACGAATTGGTAGTTTAAAGAAGGTCAGCAATGCTTTGACCAAGGATTCAAAGGTCATATGGAACCCGGATTTTTCTTCTACATACCACTTACCTGATGGGCCAGTGAGTGTACATTGAAATAACCTCAATCGGATAGAATCGTCCATGATGCTATTTGAAGAGAACCATAAGTGAAAGGTCATGATATGGTTGGCGGGATCGTCTTCCGGTTTTCCTTCAAACTTGGGGATGTCTAAAGGCAGTTTGGTAGGCATTGCTGGCCATGTGGGGTTGTGAAATATAGGATCATTGGTGAGTTTAGTTAGATATGGTATGTTGAGGGAAGCCAAGTATGGCATCTGAGGTGGTGGTGGAGGATTAGTTCCAGCCATAGTATGAGTATTTTGCATACATGACCCTTGAGGGGGACTAGGTGGGTTTGTACTTCCCCCTTGAGAAGAAGTTGGCGCCCTACTTCCGTGGAAAGGAGAGTGTGGGGATGTTTGACCTTGGGAAGTGGACCCAAGTAGAGTGGAACCAAGAAAAGCTGATCCCAAGACAGTATCACTCACAGGGGTGTGGGGAAGTATGGCCAATGAGTTGGCAAGACTAGGAACTCCCCCTAGAATGGGAGGGAGATTTACCAAGTGTCTGGAATGACGGGGGTTTTGTGGGTCCCCTATGATGTTCGACTAGCAAGGTGGATGTGTGAAAATGGTGATGAGAGAAATTAATGAACAAGAGACTTTGTATAACTTGTAACTTCACAATATATCTCACAATCATATGTAATCACAAGAAAATCATACATAAATCAATTGATAAAGAAGCATACATGTGGGTAGGTAGATTTTGTCCACGTGGGAGAACAAAGAAAAGAAATGATTGTGTCTTAAAATATGTAACGTCCTTCCTCTCAAACAACACTAGACCTTCCAATAGCACTCAATAGTGGGGTCTAAATCCACTAGAAGAGGCACTAGTGAAGGATGAAGTAATCAGTTATAATGAGGAGTAGAGGGTGCATATCCCAAAATAGCTGGCGACATTTCCCAATAGCCACACAAAATCCTATCAAGGTGCAATTATAGCCCATAATTGCCACCTAGGTAGATGTCCTAAAATTTGGTCACTAGGTACCTCGGTCAAAGTGAGGCATTTAGATTTTCATCCTAAGAAATGGGTCATGGGCTACATCTCGTCCAAGAGGTGGGTGAATCAAGGGTGGACGCATAGAAAAACCGAACCTCGACCTTCAACCCTTCATGGGTATCTCCCTGCCTTATGGTGTTAGGAACACTTGACTTGGAGGATTTAAAGTTCCCTATTTGAAAACTTATATTGTTTGAAGATGTGAGAACTAGATAACGGGGAGTTAATTGGATGCCTATCCTTGAAATCATACCTAGACTAAAAAATTTCTTTTGGCACCTCCTCTAGAGGAAAACTTAGTGAGTTTTTTAGAAACATTTTAGGTGTGGTTGTTTGAGAGATTGGGGGTGTGAGCCAATCTCATTTAAATTAAGTGGGAGTGGAGAGTTTCATCAAGAAAAGGGTGGGGTGTTTCAGAATCCCTTTGGAGGAAACTTAATTTAACCTCCACGTTTCGAGATGAAACTAAGTGAGTAGTGACTTTGTGTGTGAATCAAGTGAAAGTGTGCCAATATTTTTTAATAATTTAGGTGTCACCTTCCTGCATGTGGACTTCGCTTGGTCCTTACAAGTCTTGATTACCTAATTAACTAAATGTCATAGGTACAACCTTGCAGAATTTTAAAGTCCCTAGGAAACTAGCATGTGGACATGTGGGTCCTTACTATTCCTTTAACTCCCTAATCTGATTTAATCTAAGAAAGCTTTGAAACTATCCTAGATTGTGGACATGTGGGAATGTATGGGCCCATTACAAAACCTTAAAACTTCCCTAGTGATTTAATATAAGAAAGTAAATTTCAACACTATCCTATCTTTGTAGCTGTTGTCCTCTCCTAAAGATTTTGTCTTTTTTAAAGGAGATGAAATTTTCCTTCAACCTCTTTCTGATTCTCAAGATCATTTTGGGGCACGAGAGAAGAGCATGCTCAATGATTGATATCCAATTTTTGGTCCCAATGCAAGTTTTATATGTGATGTAGAATGATTCCAACATAAACTTTAATCAAAGCAAGCCACCCATGTGGCAGCATGAAAGCAAAAGAGGAAAAATAATGATTTTTAACCCCCTGAGTGCCTACATTTTGACTATTCTCTTTAAATGGAGAGGGAATGTAAGTGTGGTGCAGATTACAATATGCATGGAATCAACTTTAAGAAGGCTATGGACCTTCCAAAGATCACAAAAAGCTTACAATGTGTGTTTTTCTTCACAGGTGTGTGGGCCTCATAATAGACAGAGGCGCTCTAAGTGCCAATTCATGAACTGAAAGTGATTTATGGGTGCAGATGTGTAGAAGGTGCTGAGCGATATAGTGGTTTTGGTGCACGTGTGTTGAAGATGTGCATGTGGATTAATACATGCATGCACTGTCTGTTACATAGTCATGAAGAAAATTTTGGATGAAATTCTCTCTATTTAGCTTTTAACTTGGCCTTTTGCAGGTCAACTTGGGTCGGTTATGATCCCTGCAAGTTAAAGAAACAAAAAGAAGAACTAAAATAACCCAAATGGGGTAGGAAATTGATACCTTTCCCCAGTGGAGTTGTTAATCTGTTGCACCTCTTTTGTCACCTAAATGAGCAAAATAATGGTGCTTGCAAGCCCAGTTGGGTCAGCTAGGCAAGACAATAGTAAAGAAAAGGGTTATAAAGATAAAGCATAAAAAATAAGCAAATAATTAAACTAAGAATGATAAAAAGAATTAAACTATAGTGCATAAGAACATAAGAACAAGCAACAAACAAGACTCATGCCACCAATGGAAAGGATTGTATTAGTGGAAATAAAACACCAAAGAGAAAGGGAGACTTTGGGTTCCCTCTTCCTTTAAGGGAGGGCTCTTGGACCCCAAAATATTAAGCTCCTCTTACAAATGAGGAACTAGAATGAAATGGTGAAGAGAATCCAAAGCACATTCATTCTAGAGGTGATATAAATGGCTAAGTGCAATGGTGCTAGCATACTCTTGATGAGGAAAGAGGATCCTCCAAGAGAATATCAGTAGCATAACAATACAAATGAATTCCTTGAAAATGTAGTGCACCCATGGATTCCTTTTATAGCATAACTTTGAGGCATTATTCAACCAACTTTTAGTGTGAACAAGGGGCCATTTAGGGCACCCTTAGGACTTTGTCCAACCACCCAGCTGTATTCAACCGAGATTTGGATGTCAAATCGACTTGGAAGATGAACCAGAAGTGGGTGGGAGGCTGACTAATATCATAAATGAGCCATTTTGAGGGATGTGCAGTTTTTTGCATCCACAGTTGTGCATCGTGCACATGTGTGCTTTTTCCTACATTTTTTAATGGTGCATGTGCGCACGCTCCCTGTGTAGTCTTAGTGCATGCTGATTTTATTGTTGATTGTATAGTTTTGGGCCTTTTGGAAATGCATTTTTGGTCCATGGGTGAACTAATAGCTGTTTGGAGATGCTGGATTCCTGTAACCATTTGCAGATGAAATTTCAGTGATAACACTCATAATTCGAGATGAAATACTTAGGCTTGATGCATTGCTTCCTAGGATTGAAAGTATGGAAAAGACAGGGTGAGATATTTCTGGCACAAGGAAAATACACATTTGATGTACTAAAGAGGTTTGATATGATGGATTGCAAATCCATGTCTACTCCGATGATTACCAACCTAAGGAAGCTGCGTGATTCTGATACAGGTTTAAATTTTGTGTATCCCACCATGTATAGAAAACTAATTGGATCATTGATGTACATGATCCACACTAAGCCAGGTATATGCTATGCAGTGATTTCAATGAGTGAGTTCATGACTGAACCAAGACAGAGACATTGGGTGAAAGAAAAGAACATCTTGAGATATCTCAGAGGGACCATTACTTATGGTTTGATATATACATCCAGTGGTGGTTTATTTCTTCATGGGTATGTAGATGTTGACTGGGAAAGAAGACCAGTGGATCAGAAGAGTACCTCTGAATACTAATTCATTTTAGGATTCGTTATGATCTCTTGGTAAAGCCAAAAGCATGGATCCATTGCACAGAGTACATCAAAGGCTAAGTACATTGCAACAAGTGATGCTAGCAATGAAGCAGTATGGATCAGAAAATTGGTTTCTGGGTTGTTTGGTGACAAGCTCGAGACGACGGTGGTTCACTATGATAATCAAATTTGCATAAAATTGATAGAGAACTCGATATTTCACAACAAGTCAAAAAATATTGACATGAGGTACTGCTACATCTGAGACTTGGTCTAAAGAAAAACTGTAAAGTTATAGTACATATCCACGAGCAAGTGGGTAGCTGATATCCTAACCAAACCTCTGACCTCAAGACAGTTTATGCAGCTGGGAGACAAGCTTGGTGTGGATCAGAATGACTCTTTCACTGAGAGGGAGTGTTAAATTTGGCATCATCAACAATAATTCTCCAATGAGAGGCCATATGGTCCACCTTGAGGCTATCCAGGGATATTTGGAAAATCAACCAGTCTTGTGAGGTGTTGACAAAAGCCAGGGGGAATGTACAACCTTTGTGAGTAAAGAAAAAAGATAGGATGAATGGGATGCTATGTGAGTCTAATGAAAACATCATGGGGGAAGTGCAACCTATGTGAGCATAAACAATCTAGTGAAAAAGTCAGGGGGAACGTACAACCTCTATGAGCATATATAGACTAGTACAAAATTCAGGGGGAACGTACAACATCTGTGAGCCTAGTCAAGCCTTGTGAGCCATGAGAAAAAGTCAAGGCACCTAACAAAAGTTAGGTTGAATATTAAATTCCTATGAGCTAGAAACAAATGATATTCCTAATATTGCAAACGATATAAATGTATTGATCTAGTGCATTGGCACATGTAACATTATCCACCATGAAGAGAATTTCTAATTACCTTGTAAAGAGTCGAGTTGTAACTGAAGTCTCAAGTCTAGTTCTATTTTAGAACTAAAGTGTAATGTTGATTTGTAACTGAATTCTTAAGTCTAGTTCTCTTTTAGAACTAAAGTGTAATGTTGAGTTGCAACTGAAGTCTTAAGTCTAGTTCTATTTTCAAACTAAAGCGTAATGCTGAGTTGTAATTAAAGTCTCATGTATAGTTCTATTTTTGAACTAAATCATACTAGTCTCAAGTCTAGCTCTATTTTCGAACTAAAGTATAATGTTGAGTTGTAACTGAGGTCTCAAAGTCTAGTTCTATTTTAGAACTAAAGTATACCAGTCACAAGTCTAGTTATAAGTTCAAACTAAAGAATGAAGCTAAGTTATGATTAAAGAATGAAAACATGTTACTATTTTGAGTCTCTCCTCTTCTCCTCTTTAGCCTATATAAGCAGAGGTTGACCCCTCTCTTCAACACAGTTTTAATATGTAGGTTAAGGGAGAAGAAATAGAGGAGCATATCATTGATAACGAGGCAACATACCAAAGCAACATATCAGTGATGTATATCAGAAATAGAGGCTGCATATAGATGACATATATCAACAACATATCAAAGTTGTATATCAATAATAGAGGAAACATATCAGAGGTGTATTTCAGCAAGGTCTCTTAGGTCTTTGTCAGGTCAGATTCATCTTGGAAAGTTCTTTAAGAGAAGAAAATTCATGGTGGATATTTGTAAGTGATCTTACATTATTAATGCAATAGAGGAATATCGTTTGTTGGGGTTTTTCTCCCTCTATAGGGTTTCCCCAGGGTATATGTGTTGTTGATGTACATGCTTACCTATCTACATAGTTATTTCTATTCGGTTATGATTTGGTATTGTTGAAGTGTATTTCATTGGAATCAAAGTATTGAAGAAAATAAAAGAATTAATTTGCATAAGAAATCAAGGTCATAATTTAACATGATCTAGGTGGATATTGGTGACCACCCACCTATTCCAACTGGCTCACATACAGTTTTCATTTTGGATTTTTTTTCTAACTTTTTGGGTCCTAAACTTTTGAGGTCGTTTTGAGGCCCTAAACAATGTTTTTTGGTCTCACCACAGTCACAATATAAACTAACTCAAATTGTGACAACAACATGTGTATTCCTCTAATGGACCTTTCCAATGGGATATCATGTGCCTAAAATAAATATCGCATGTAAACGTTTTGACCTTGGGAAGTTGATGTACCAACTTACCCCATCAAGGCTGGCATGAATTTTGGGGCTTCATCTCGTAGGGTTAGTGTTTTGGATATCTAGGGTTTTTCTGATTACTTATTGATGCTAAAAAGGCTTGAAGGCCTCATTTTAATGTTTTCAAGTGAATTCACATAGCCTCCACATATCTTCTCAAATATTAACTACCACCATTTGAGCAAGATTGTTTCATTCTATATTTTTATAGTTTCGGCATATTTATTTATTAAATAGAAGTTAAGTTTCACTGTATCTCTTTTATTGTACATTGTATCTCTATGTTAATGTTATATATATGTGTTTCATTTAGTTCCACTCATAAATATAGATCAGTGGTATGAGAGCAGTCTGCTCTTCATTTGCTTCTCTATGCATGTCACCAACAAGGTCAGGGTATAAGAAGTTAGGACTCAAACAAGTTGATCCTTTGTAAGATCAGCCTTGCCGAACCCGAACGAAAGGAAAGAGAGACAATGGGGTAGGATATCCCTTTAAACCTTTTCTCAAGGATTCCCTTGCATGATAGAGGAATGATATTATGGATAATTTTTCACAAATCCTTCCATGAATCCCAATAGGCGATGCATATTCCTCGAGTAGAGGTGTCTCCCCCTTCATGGTATATATAAATTTTGATATTCCTATATTTGAAGGTTAAACATATGTGGATGTTGTAGATAAATGGTTAAACCTTATAGAAGGGTATTTTATGTCCATGACTTTTCTCATAAATAAAAGATTACATTTTCACTCCTTAAGGTCATCTCTCATGTCAAAAATTGGTGGGAGACTTTATGTGAAAAAAAGGAAGCAAATGAATATACATTATTTGTAGTCACACCTAGTCAGGGTTCTTTCAGGGATGATATTAAGGAACAATACTACCATGTTGCAAGTTATGATGACTTATATATAATATGGACCACACTACAACATGAAAGGGACCAAGTAGTGCTAGAGTTCACCAATGTATTCCATACCTTGCAGACCAAGTTGGCTATCAAAGAATATGAGTGACATCTAGTGCTCAAGTATCGAAGAGGTATGTACCGATAAATCTAGACAAAAATGGAGTTTCTAGACATCTCTTCCTTGTGTGTGGCTTATCAATATGCTATCAAAATTGAATAGAAGCTTAAACGAAAGATGCCACAGTTTGGTTCTATGAACCCCTCACAATAGAAGCAGGGAAGAGGAAACTCCAACCCATAGAAAAAATGATAGATCAAGGATGGAAAACCTCAGGATAACTAGTATAATATGAAAACAAATAAGGATAGTGGGAAGATAAAGAAAGAAACTAGGAAGTGGTGTGAGTTCCATAGGATCCCCTAGAATAACACCACTCAATGTCGTTCAAAGTATTCATCGGTGGCCGAGGTGAAATCCTATGAATTAGATGTGGGTTCCAACTCTGATTCAAATCCAAAAAATGGGAGACAAATCATTGACAGAGAATCCAATGCCACCATTTATACCACCAAGATCTAGCATGGTGAACCTGATGAACTCGAGGAAGGTGAACACCTCTTTCATTCACAGATGTGGGTGAAGGGTACTCTTTTTCACTTCATCATTGATATCGGTAGCCAAAATAACCTCATCTCAGTAGAGTTCGTCAAGAGGTTGGATATGCCGAAAAGAAACAATGCATGTACACCCCTCTTCCTACTCTCGACAGGCCCCGGGAATCCATCTCGATGGACTACATGTCGGTCCTTCCTTCAACCAAGTAGGGAAATGGCTGTTTTTTTGTGGTTGTTGATCGATTTTCCAAGATGGTGATTCTAACTGCTTGCAAGAAGATCATTTCATCGAAGGCCACTACCAAGCACTTCTTCGAATGAGTGTGGATAAATTTTGGGATACCACAAACCATCATCTCATATCGGGAAATTTAGTTCCTTAGAACATTTTAGTCAAGTCTTTGGTCATTAATAGACACCAAGCTCACCAAATCCACTACCTTCCACACCCAAACCAATGAAAAAATTGAGGTTGTGAATAGAATGATTGTGCATATATTACGCATGTACAATTCTCAGCATCCGTCCACCTAGGATGAGAGTCTTCCCTATGTTCAACACAGTTACAATAGATTGATACATAGATCAACCAGCCACAACCCCTTTTAGGTGGGGTTGGTATTTCATCCATTAGGTCCCATGGATGTTGCACTACCCCTTGCATCCACATAGGAAGACTTGTCCCATGCTAAAATCGAAGCCTAAAAATCCACCTGGTTCATTGAACTAATCCAACACATCCACCAACAAGTTCAGGATATTTTTCATAAGTCCAATGACAAGTACAAGTAGTGCCATGATCAACAACAGGTACCAGACAAGTTTCTGGTGGGATATAAAGTTTGGTTGCACTTTTAGGAAGAAATCCTTACAGGAATCCATCAGAATCTTCGTCCACTCCACTATGGACCTTACAACATCACTAAGGAGGTGGGTGAAAATGATTTTGAGCTCGAAATTCCCCCCTTCCTTGGCTTGCACCCACTGTTTAATGTGGACCTCCTTCGACCATACTTTCCACCATTATTGGACACCTCATAGATAAAAAAATTAGTTAACACCGAAAAAGCTCAACCCTAACTGCATGAAACAAGAATCTACTAATAAAATTGTGGACAAACAGGTCAAGGGCACTCGCCAACAAAAGATTCAGCTTTATCGTGTTGTCAAAGTGGGGCGGCTCTTGTACAAAGTCAAGTGGCTCACCCGGGGCCAAATTCAACAGAAATTTACTCATCTAATGGGGGAAATCAACGCAATGGATACCAATGCTTCCTAAGGGGAGAGGATTGATCCAGTAGGATATTGGTGACCACTCATCTATTTCAACTGGCTCACATACAATTTTCATCTTTGAAGTTATTTTCTATCTTTTCATGTCCTAAAATTTCGAGGCTATTTTGAGGCCCTAAACAACATTTTTTGGGGTCACCACAGTCACATTGTAAATGGATTTAGAGTGTGACAACAACATGTGTATTCCTCGGATATATATTTCCAGTGATTTATCATGTTCCTAAAATGAAGATCATATGCAAATTTTACGACCCCGAGAAGTTGATGTACCAACTTACCCCATCGGGGCCCAGATGAATTTTGGTGCTTAATATCCTAGGGTTAGGTTTTTGGATATCCATGGTTTCTATGATTACTTATTGATGCTAAAAAGTATTGTAGGCCTCATTGTAATTTTGTCAGGAAAATGGATGTAGCCACCACATCTCTTCTCAAAGATTAGCTACCACCATTCCAACAAGATTGTTTCATTCTGCATTTTTACAGTTTCAATAGATTTATTGATTGAATAGAAGTTAAGTTTCACTCTATATATTTTATTGTTCAATGTATCTATGTGTTAATGTTATAGATATCTGTTTCATTTCATTCAGCTCATAAATCTGGATCACTATTAGACAAGGGAAATAAATAATGTAATAAATACACAAGTTCAATTCCATATCCCACTCATTTACACTCCCAATATTCATTGGCAACCACTGATATCAAAGATAATCTCTACTATCAACATAGAAATGAGTTGACATAGTAAAACAATAGGACAAATAAAAAATGCATAAGAGAGCTTGTTTACCCTGGAAACCCAAATGGGAAAACAAATTCAATGGTTGTTTAGTACTCTTATTTTAGTAATCTCTAGTACCATGCAGTTCATGGCTCTATGACCATTCAATAATTCAACAGCCTCTTCCCCTTTTCATGCTCTTCTCTTGGAAAAAATACCCTTTGAGACTGAAACTACAAGAAGGGATAAGGAGACATGAAGTAATGGAAAGGCCAAGAGATAGAGCTTCCACTTCCCAATCCTCTACCTCTTCTCTCCTATTCTTTTTTTTTTTTTTTAATTAATTTGTGTTTTCTTATCCTTTTTCTTGTTCCACTTTAATTTTCATTGTCTTTAACATAGTTACTAACCTTCCTTAATTGTTTAATTTCCTTATATATTGAGGTTTACATCCACCGATTTGTGCACAAGTTCATTTCATATCAAAAGAAACTTGGAAGAGAGCATGGGGAGTTCATTGAGGTTGGGAAAAGGCCAAAACTATTGTAAGAGGAACATGTACACATATTTGAAATTGGAAATCAATGTTTGTTCTTATTACAACAATTTTGAGAAGAAACTTCATGCACTCATTTATAAAATACAAATGTATTTTGTTTAAATTTCACCAATATCTACATGCTAAAAAAAATATTTTTATTATTTTAAGGTCATGATATGCTATATTAGTATGTGACATCATAAGTTCAATACTATGCAAATTTGATTTTAAAAATTTATAAAAATAAGAAAATTTATTTTGCAAAAATTAATATAGACTAGTACATACTATAAAGTATTACAATTGTTTTTTAAGATATTGCATCAATTGTGCACTAAATCACTACTACGAACATGAACATATACATTATATTTTGCAAAAAAAATAACAAGAGACTTTTATGACTAGTGCATAAGAATTCAAGCAATTGGAAATGGATATTGTTGACTCCGTCATGCTCTTGAACCAAACTAGATAGCAAGATACTCTATCCTATAAAACAAATATAAAAAATAGGAATCAAGACAAAGGGACAAGACTTGGAAATGAATCCAGAATCAATGTAGAGCCCAAGTACCTTGTTGAATTTTATGTCTCTATACTCTTCTACTTAGTATTATTTATGGGTTATTCTAATCCTACCT
>JASDQU010753840.1:20651-37063 GCA_032191745.1 Picea mariana
TTTCCATGCATCCTAACAGCTTAGCCGTAATATGCACCTGTTCCAGAATGTGTGGTAAGACTATGGTTGTTGCATCCTCCCTGCACAGTGATCTTGCTACTAGATGCTTTCCCTTTCACTGTGGTGGATGACTCAAGGTTCCATCCTCCATTGTTATCTCCCCTGTATACACCTATGCATCGATGACATCTTCTACTATTCCCTCCTGTGGCTGCTATGGCGCTGTTGTGTGTGACCTTTATGGCATGGCCACCTCTGTCTGGTTTGGGACCGTTCCATTAACCCTCAGGGTTTCTTCATGGTTTTTAGGGAACGAAGGTCCTACATTCTTATCTTACTTTCTCTGTCCCACTTTTCGCATATCAATATCCATACCCACTATTGTTGTTTGTTGGGTTTCCTCCACCACTAGTGTGGGGCTCCCTCGTTCCATATTGGGCGATGATATTTCATCCTAGTTGACGAATTTTTTAGGCCATGGTGGTTGTTTTTATCTTCCCTGTGGCTGCTGAGGTTCTTTAAGGTTGCTTTGAGGTCGACTGTAGGCCTGGCTCGATGATCCTAGCTTGGGTGGTTCCATGGTGGTAAAAAATGTCTCCATCGATCTTAGTTCACTTTGTAACTCCTACAAAATCTCTCTTTTCTCCATATACTCTATTGCTCTATTATTTTCTCAATTTCAAAATAACACTTTCGATCCCCGCGTGCTTTCCTTATATAGGAATCGTGTGAAACTTCTTGGAGACATTACCCAAGTTGTGTTTTGAATGAACTGGCACTTCCCACATACCTGCTAGTTGGAGTGATTAATGTGTCATCCCTTCAATAATTCTTGACATTCAATTTTGATGCACCTCGTAAGATGGTGCCTATTTGTCATACCCGCCATTTCTGCAATTTCTACCTTTTTCTGTCCATTGGTCCTTTCTCTGGTGCACTAGTGTTTCCAATTGTGCGTTATGTTGTTTGGTCGATGCATGTAGGTGGTTTATTTCTGTCACGCTACATATTATTTCACTAGTTGTTGTCTTTTTATGTCTGGCATGATAACCCCTATGTTGTTGCATGCAGTCTCTTTTTTTGTTTTTTTTTTTAACTAGCAGAAGGTTGATTGTCGCTATAGAGTGTCAATGGACTCCCATTGATCATTCCTATGAATTTTTTTGCTCCAAAATCCTTTAACTATACAACTCCCCCATCTATGATAGTATTTACTTCATATGGTCCCAACCAATGCATTCTGAGTTTTCCTGGGTGTTGAAGAGATTTACTATTGTACACCAAGACTAGGTCTCCCTCCTTGAAAGTTTTCCTCTTGATATGTCTATCATGCCATGCTTTGTCCCTTGATTTTTGTACCTATTGGTGAAACCCTACTAGAATCCTATCTTCCTCCATGATCATCAGTTGAATTATCCCTTCTTGTACTGCGCCTCTCTTTGTCATGTTGGTAATTGTTGCTATGCACAGACTAGGTACCAGAAACTCAAATGACACCACTCCTTGTCCATACACCAATCTAAATGTTTTTTTCCCTGGAAAATTTTTGCATGTGGTCTTGTATGCCCACAGTACTACTGGTATCTTCAAGTCCCAATCATCCCTATTGACGATGCAGATCTTTGTCAGTGAATTTTTTAGGATCTTATGAAAGGCTTCCATTGTTCCATTTGCTTGAGGATGATATGGTGTACTCTTTTGGTGGTAAACTTAAAAATCCTCAATCATCACCTTAATAATCTTGTTAATTAAGTGAGTGCCTTGGTCCCTCATCAAAATCCTTGGGAACTGAAATTGAGTGATCACTTGCTCAAACAAAAAGTGTGTTTTTGTCTCTACACTACAATCTGTTATTGGTGTTGCTTCTGGCCATCTTTTTAAGTACTCTATCGCAGTAATAATGTACCTCACTCCTGACCTTTTTTTGTGTGGGTTAATTGGTCCCACAAAGTCTATTTCCCATTTGTCGAATACCTAGACGGTTACTTGTGGTCTCAGGGGAATCTCATCACATCTCTAGCAGTAGTCTTTTGAGTCCCTGTGAACATTCGACCACCATAGTCTTGCGCGCAATACCTTCTGTGCGGTATCTTTTCCAGAATAATGTCCTCTTGCTAATCCATCATGGGCTTCTGCTAAAATCCTAGGTCTTTCATGTTCTAGTACACATCTTCTCAATATGTTGTCGACAACCATATTTTATAAGTGTCATGCGATCAATTGATAGTCTGCAACCCTGACTAACAGATTTTGCTTCTGTGCAGTGCTGAATTCTTGTGGCATAGTCCTTGTAATCAAGTATTGAAAGATTTTTGTGAAATATTCATCAGCTACTTGAAATGAAAATAACTGTGCGTTGGGAAATTTGTCCTCAATATTCATAGGTTCCTCTCCATTAGTGATCCTTGACAGGTGATCAGGTCTCGCGTTCAAATTCTCTAGTTTGACTATCACTTCGAAGTCATATTCCTAGAACAACAATAACCATCTACAAATTCTCCCCCCAAACATTGGCTTGTTGACGAGGTATTTGAGAGCTGAATGGTCTATAAACATCTTGAAATGTTTTCCCAATAAGTAGTTTCTGAACTTCTAAAGCACATAGTCCATAGCTAAGCCTTGTCTCTGTGGTATTGTAATTCTTCTCTGATTCTAACAGTTTTCTACTAGGAAATCCTATAGCATGGTCTCATTCTATTTCTCATGGTTTTATTAGAATAGATCCAAGTGTTATGGATGATGCACCTACATGCACATGGAATGTATTTTCCCAACCTGGGAATACTAGTATTGGTGCAGTTACCATCTTCTCTTTCATGGTGTCCAATCCTCGCTGACAATCCTCATTCCACTGAAACTTGTTGTAATTTATTAACAATTTCTCCATTGGCCGATTGATCTACGCATACCCTTTTATAAATTTTCTTTTAGTATCCTCTATTTCCCAATGTTTCTCTTAACTGGCGGACTGATTTTGGTGGTGGTAGATTAACAATTACCGCAATCTTGGCAAGATCTACTAGCAAGCCTTGTTTGCATACTATATGGTCCAATAGTGTCCCAAAATGTGTTTTGAATATGCATGTTTTGATGTTTAGCGATAGCTGACACTTCTTGCAACTTTATAATGTCAAAATAAACACCCCTACATGGTCTTTCAAAAAACTATATACCGCCCAATCATCCAGATATACCTCTAAAAATTGGTGGATAAATTCTTTGAATGCAGGTATGAAAACTATGGAAAATATTGTTGGTGCATTCTTTAGTCCAAATGACAGGATTGTGTACTATAGGATCCCCATTCCATGGAAAAATTGGTCTTGTATCTATCTTCTAGAGATATGTTGATTTGCTGGTAGCTTGAGAATCCATCAGTGAATTAATAAGCTTCCTGTCCTCCTACATTCTCCAACACCTCATATGTGAAAGGATTAGGGAATTGGTCATGTAGGCATGCATCATTTAGCTTCATCAGGTCGACACATATCCTTATATCTCCCTATTGTTTATCTTGAACTACCATAGAGATTACCCATTCAGATTCCTCCACAGATTCTATGATTCCATCCTCCAACATCCTGTCAATTTAGGCTTTGACTTTTTTCTTATATATAGGGTTTAGTCTGTATGGTCTCTGTCTGATCAGTCTTTCCTCAGATATGAGAGGTATCTTCATTTCACCTAGATATCTTGCTATTAGTTTCATTTCTGTGAACATTGTTGGTAACAGGTCATTGTACTCACGTAGTAAATATGTTATGCTTTCGACTGTTTTATCACCCCAGTAGTCTCCAATGCTGGGCATTTTGGGATTCTCAAGTGTCCCAATGTTGACTTTCTTCACCTTGATCAGAAAAACAAATAATTCTGATTCCATAGGTGAACCTTCCACTTCTATTTCTCCTTCAACTTCCGTGATATGAATGTTTCGTGGGTCATATTCATCTGGTGCTTCTTTCTGCACATGGTAACATGAAAGTAGTTCTCTTACTGTCTGTTTTTTGTAGTTTTTGTTCTTCTGTCATGAGTTCAACTTCTATTTCTTTAACGAATAACATCCCTCTGATGTGTTTAATTTTTGAGTCTATGTTGGGGTTCTCTTGCTCAAATGAGAAAGTGACTATAAAGTTTTGTTGTAATATTTTCTAGTTTGTAGTTCCTTTGCGCAATTCCTGGTTTGTATATGAGTTTGTTGGAATCCATTCTAATGTGTGAACAAAATGATGAGGCCATTCCTGTAGTGGTGTCATCCTCCATAGCATTCTTCACTTATCTAAGTGTTCTTCTTGTGCCCCGTGTCCATCATATTTTTTCAGTTGGTTGTTTCCCTATTTTGCACCAAACCTGATGCACAATAACTGCTTACATTGGTATCAGTCCTTAATTTTTTCTTTGTGTGCACCCCACCATATTGCAGGTGTTTCCTTGATTGCTATATCCATACCTAAGAGCCTTTGATTTTCTAACACTTCATATTTGTATCGTGTTAAGAATGATTCTAAGTCAATCACGCCATGGAAGCTGGGAGGTTCCCTTATCTCTATACCTACCCATATTACTGTGTGGTCTATTCTTGCACATCTTCTTGTGGAGACTTCGTGTAACCTCTGCTAACAATTCTCTAAGCTTGTATATGAGTCTGACATGAATGAGATGATGCTTCTGCAACTGAGTACCCCATATGCAGTTGGGTTCACATAATATTCTTCTCACGTAGTTTTTTTGTACAAGTGATTAATTTCCTCCAGGTCCAAGTAAGTAGGTTCTACAAACCTTTCCCCTTCTCATGGATCCAATGGCACAATGATTATGTATTCTCCTAAATCGAATGCCATCTTCCTTGTATTTAAGTTGATTATGGAATGATTTTAAAACGCCCAATACAAGTGAAGAAATGTCATATAAGGTGTCGTTCCATCCACTATCTCTATTACTTCGAAATCGTCTTTAATGCACACTCCATCCGGATCTATGATCGCCTCTTTTAGTCTTCCAATTTGTAGAACTTTGTGTTGGTTTGCTAGTTTCAGCTGAACAGGTGAATAGACTAATGTGGGTTATCCTATACATTGCCATGTCTTCTTGGGCATCACATTTACATCGGATCCTAAATCTAGTATAATATCTCCCATGTTGAAATCTCCAATGTTGGTGGTCAATCTGAATTCTCTACTTGTTCTCCTCCTTGTATGCAGATGGTTAACTATTTTCTGTTCTAGCTTTCCTTTTGATTTTATGCTACATATTTATAGCATATTTTGTAATACTTTAACGATGGATCATATATTAGTTTAACATAGGATTGCAAAAAACATTTAATCATACTTACTTTTCCTAGGGGTTGTGATTCTTTGGTGTGGTCCATCGATGGAGGCATCTCGTATGCTGGTAGTTCCTTATTATGCTATGTAGTTGATTTCGATGCAATGTTTGGCTTCATGAATTCTTATCTGGCCTGCTTGAATATATCCTTTTCATTTTTTTCATTAAACTGATTCTTTGGCTCAGAATGTTTCTTCACCCATTGGTGTTGTGTTGGATCTTCTCTTACTACATCATTTCCTATCTTATCCCCTCTCCACGTAACTATGTTGATGTTTCTTCCTTCATCCCTTGATGTCACCGAAATCCACTGAAAATTATGATTGTTTTGATTTATCTTTTCATGGATCTTCCCCAATAGTGTAGGACATTCTTCTCTGTCATGATCTAATGAGCGACAATACATACATGTCATAGGTGGATGTGGACATTCTCTTGCATAGTGTCCTGGCTGTTGACATTTATGCCATACCACTAGTCCCCAACCTCTTCCAAATCCTCCTCTTCCTCTTCCTCCACCTATGTAGCCAACTCGATCCCCTCGTGGTGCATTGTACTGAGGTGCCTGGTTATACTACGTGAGATTATAATGTGGTTGCGTGGTATTGTACTGCGGCTACGCCGTGTTATATTATTGTTGCGCAATGTTATATTGTTGTTGCACAATGTTATACGGGGATGCTACTTGGTTAAATTGTGGTGCGACTTGCCCGGTCATAATTTCTTCCCACACCATGTAAGCATCTGATGTTCTTTCCCTCATGAGGTCCATGGTCTTGCAATCTTTGTCATCATGGCCTACTAACTTGGAAAAGTTTCAATATGAGATATTAGGTACTGTATGGTACTTATGCATCATTGGGAAGTGATATGGATCATGCCCCTATTCTTACATATCTCACACCATATTCCTCTTGTTGGAAATGGGTTTGGCATTCCTTTTTCCATGTACTACGTAGAAGATGGACATTTGTTCTTATGGTGTCCTTATGTTGTACATGTGGCACAAAAAATGACTTCTCTTTTGTCCTTACCTTTCTTCTGGTTTAGCTGGAATGTTATGTTATTCAGATCCTCCTTCAGATCCTCTATGGTTGGATATGTCTTCTTATATTGCTTCTCTTCTAGTTATAGGGTTGCCTGCAGAGCCTCTGCCTGTTTCTGAAACTTTTTTTGTCGCAAAGGTTATTTCAAGTGTGGTAGTAGTGAATTGACGAACATATGCCTATGTTGCATATCTATCATGACATACTTTATCTTTCCCTTATATCGTTTGAATCTCTGGTCAATCTCCCGCACATATTCTCCTGGTTTATGTCTAATCTTTATCATGTCATTCATGTATTGGTCCTTTGAAATAGGCTTCTGGAATTCATTTATCAATAGCTTCTTGATATCTCCAATCATTCTGGTTGTCCCTAGTGGATTGTTTGTAGCTAACCTCATGTACCAATCCAATGCGCAATCTCTTAGTGTGATATCTAACTACGCAATTTTAATGTCCTCATCTGTGATTTGTTTCGCTTTCCAGATATTTTCACAAATGAGCACGTGCTTCTCAGGGTCATTTGACACCTCTCCTTTGAATTCTGGTAACCTAATGGTGGGATCATGTCCTACCATCCTGAATGATGAACTTCTACCTCTGCATGGTGTAGATACTTGATTTATGCTTCCTAAACTGGATCCCCCAGTTCTTGTTCCTTGTGTAGATGTACTTCATGTTGTCTTCCTTCTCTCGAAATTTGGTTGTCTAAATGGTGGTGTTCTTCTTGGTGTATTAGTCACACACGGGTTTATGGGTTCCACACTAACATTGATATGGATAGGCATGTTGCCTTCTATTCCCACTCTTCGACCTATCGTCTTCTTCTCACATGTTGCGCATAAGATTTCCTTAATCTTCTCCACATCCCAGAGATCCTCTACCTCTTCTTAATCACTTTCCAATCCCTCCCTCGGGGCTATGACTCTCTTCTTGGTGTTCACCTTATATTGCTATGGTACTCACCTTATATTGCTAGGATACTCCACTATGCATTTTTCTAGCTATTTCCATAATCTTCTTGATCTTGTATTCTTCCATCATAATTGGGTCCAAGGCCTCCTCCTTCTTTCCTTTATGCCTTTCTCCTTCCATGCCTCCTTCTCCTGTCAGTTTTTCCCCCCTTCACCCATGCACGCAGGGAATTTTAGTTGTCTAGCTCCATTGTCATTACACCTTTGTTATATAGTAATATCTTAATAGAAGTATATAAAGATATGATGTACCTACCTCTGAGTCCCTTCAAGAACTCTTCTTATGTTGCACTGTAATACTTCACTATATCTACTGCGAATTCTGTGAAAAATCCTGCAACAATTTTTTCTAACCATAAATCTACTTCCAGTGTAAACTTATCATCAACTCGTTGTAACTACGCGATCTCTTCAAGATTACACTATAGCTGTCTCATCCAATTTGTGGGATGGTTGTCTTTCAACCTTTTTATCCACTCTTGCAATACATGCGAGAAATCACAGAAAAATACTTCATGCAAGTCGTTGAATACGTACTTGTCCAGATATTTGGGTGTTGTCAACTTCGTGTTTTTTTTATCTTTATGTGCGAACTCTAGCCCCTTTGTTTTCAACCAGCTCTCTATCTCTTCCTTCGCTAGATTCCATGGTCTCAAGATCCCCTTTTAGATTCTCATTCTCTCAGCATTTTGTTGTTTGATCTGTCATTCTTTTAATGCGTCTTCCAAAAATCATATATTGAGCCCGATTTAGATTTAATAAGCTCCCAAAAACAACTTATTAAAACTATCATTCCCTCTGGTAGACTAGAAGGCAATGTAGCGCACAGAGTGTAGTGCACAGTGTCACTCGAGATAACTCTATGGGTGGCTGCAATACTCAGGTGTTTGCAATCTGGGAATGAGTGAAGATTTGCAGTTGTACTCTGTAATCTTCTTTATTCACTTTAACATTTGATTATATTAGTCATCCCATTCATGCATGTGGAATACCATATTTAACTAGTTAATTCATTCATCTAACATTCACCATTTAAAAACAATAAAGACGGATACATTCATTCACACAACACAGGTGTTACCATGGTTCATTCCCTCCTAGGCTACGTCCACAAAGATCTTGCTCTCAAGCTCTTAATTATGGTTCAATAATATGTCACGTCGCACGTGTTTACAATCTTAGATATTACTCTCTCAACATGCTCCTTGATCCCTGTGAGGTTGACTAGATCGCACTAGGCTCATCATCCCATGATCTAACCCTCGGGATCGAGTTTCTCACTACTTCCCTAGCTCACCAGTTTACTAAGTATTATAGTTCTTACAACACTCTTTTCCTCGATCAACCTTTTTCTTCCTCTAAGTACTACTTATTTATATTCTTGGCTCATCAACCATTACAATACATTACAAAAACCCTAACCCTAGTGTTCTTAGGTCTTCCTTGCATGTGTGTCTCACCTGCTTCCCTTACACGTGTTGATTTTCCTTCCAATTGTCATTTTCTCCTTTCATGTTTCTCTTCCCAAGAATATCCTTTTCTTCTGACTAGGTATGCATTCAACATACCCCCATTCCTTCAACATCCCCCTCTTCAACTTCTTGAATTATCCATTTGAACTTGTGTCCGTGTGGAACACTACATCATATGAGCAACTCTAACTCGAAGTGAATGGATTTGAGATGAGATCTCCCATCTTATCTAGCCTCTCAATTTATGCTCTTGACATGGGGAATCCAAGTGAGCAAGGGAGTTGTCCTTGGTCCACCTAATAAGACCCACAAATTAAAAAATAAAATTCATGAATAATTTGTAGATTATAGGTCATCTTATTTTATAAATCAAAACAAATAATAAATAACAATAAACTATCATTTTAAAGTAAATTAAATTAGTAGATAATTTGTAAAAAGAAATTCATAGGACTCAAAGCCATTACAATAATACACACTTTAAGAGCTCAACATGTCACTTACAAGAATTGAACTTGGGTGGAGAGGATAACATTCATTCCTCCTAACCACTCAAATTCAATCCAATTAAAAAATAATAATTTATAAATTATAAATCATATTTTATAAATCAAAAGAATCATTAAATGAAAATTAAATAAAAAATAATAATTATGTTTTAAAAATCATAATAAAATATAAAATATTATCTTGTAAAACAATAAATTAAATAAAAAGAAATACTTATGTTTTTGAAATCATAATAAAATAAAGTAAAATATAAAAAATTATCTTATAAAACAATAAATACAATTTTTTTAAATAATTAATCTACCTTATTTCTTATTTCTTAGTTGTTAAAAAGTCCTACTACTCAACTACATTTAAGTGTCATTGGTAATATAATGGATCAATAGTAATATATCAAGTGCAAGTGAGAATATAATTAACCAATAGGAATATATCATTTTTGTATAGATAAATAATCTTATTGTTTAAGATAAATAGAATAAAAAAATAATATGTTTAAATTGTTTGTGAAAATTAAATATATAATTTTATTTTATGTTAAAATTGACAACAAATTAATATATACCTTATATTATTATTAGGAATATTATTATTAGGAAGAGTACTTGGTTTCATATATAAAAATATGTCTAAATGATATTAAAAAACACATAATTTCAATTGAGATAGTTTATATTAATTTTCTTAAAAAATTAACCATTTTTTTATTATGAGTAAAACTTAAAATTATTTCAAATTAGCTAAACCACTTTTTCTTTAAATAAATGAGTTAGTGACAACATATAATTTTATTATGTTAACATTTACGACAAATCAATGTGTATAATATTATATTATGTTTGGGAATGATATTTGGTTTTTATGCCATGGAAATATGGTCAAATATTATTAAAGAACACATGATTCTAATAATTAATTTACTTTTTTATAAATCATTAATAAATTATTTTAAGTGATGTGATTTTTAGTTAATAATAATGATGAATACAAATATAACAAATAATAATAATTGTGTTCAATATCAATTCTTCACTAGATTATAATAAGTTTTATAATGTTTCAAAAAAACTATAATAAATTTTACAACTTTCCAAAAAAAAATATAAATAAAAATTACAAACAACAATATAAAACACATTAAATATTTGTTTTCTTAAATTATTTTCATTTTAATTATATTGCATATTTTCAAATTATTTTGGGAAAAATAAATTATAAACAATAATATAAAACATATTAAATATTTGTTTTCTTAAATTATTTTAATTTTATTTATATTACATATTTTCAAATTATTTTGAGATACACATATGAATATTTTTTAATAAATTTATTTTATTTATATTACATATTTTCAAATTATTTTGAGATACACATATGAATATTTTTTAATAAATTTATTAAAAAAAATGATTAAATAAATTTAAAATACAAAACAACTCTACCCTGTACAATTGTTGAATTGACTAAGTTTTAGAAAAAACATTGTTTACAATGACCGTTGGATCGTAACAATAAAAACATTCAAAAATGAAATTATAATCATACCCGTGACATTTGAATTTTCAGCTATCATTTTCATTGGATGGTAAAAACCTATCCTCAGCTATGATTTATATTAGTATTGGATGGTAAAAAACTATCCTGATTTAAGTTTTAAAACTTTACCCAAAAAAATCTTTAAAAACCAACAATATGAAACATATTAAATATCATTTTAATTTTTTTAATGATTTGAATTTTATTTATATTATATATTTTCAATTTTTTTTTTAATGGTTTGAATTTTATTTATATTACATATTTTGAAATTATATTGTAATATACATAGGAGTGAAATCTTCCAATAACTTTTGGAATTGTGAACACATTTTTATTGAAATGATTAATTAAATTTAAAATAGAGAGTTACTCTACGCTCTACCATTGTTGAATTGGCTAAGTTTTAGAGAAAACATTGCTTGCAGTGATCATTAAATCATAACATTAATAACATCTAAAAATGAAATTATAATCATACCTCTGACATTTCAGTTACAGTGAGACTCTAATGGACGGATTTGAATTTCCAGCTTTCATTTATATTACCATTGGATGGTAAAAAGTTGAATTTTCAGCTTTCATTTATGTTACCATTGGATGGTAAAAAGCTATGCTGAGACTCTAACGGACGCATTTGATTTTTCAGCTTTCATTAATCCATTGGATGGTAAAAAGCTAGACATTTAAGTTACACTGAGACTCTAACGGAAGGATTTGAATTTTCAGTTTTCATGGTAAAAAGCTATGCTGAGACTCTCGGACGGATTTGATTTTTCAGCTTTCATTTATATTACTATTGGATTGTAAAAAAGCTATAACATTTCTCTCTGACATTTCAGTTACACCGAGACTCTAACGGATGGATTTGAATTTTCAGCTTTCATTTATATTACCAGTGGATGGTAAAAAGCTATGCTGAGAGTCTAACGGACGGATTTGATTTTTCAGCTTTCATTTATATTACCATTGGATGGTAAAAAGCTATGTGATCTAACGGAAGGAAGAGTTTAAATTTATTAAAACGTTATTCGATCTTCTTGATTGCTATCATAATAAGAGTTTGCTCGCTCCTATGTTTGTAATGTGGAGTCCTTTTGTGCTCGGGAGCTCTGGTAACTGATGCACATTATATTTGTGTTTGTAGATAATTGAGAGGGGAGACCATGGAAGAGCCGAGACACATTTGTGGTCATAGGTCATTGGAAGTACAAAAATGATCCTGGTAACATGGAGTTCGACGGGGCAACGAGATCGGCATGTGGCTGTACTATCGCGCAACACGATCCGTATAACATAATCGGCATGTGCTGATTGTCTTTACGGCGAGTCTATAGAATTATATTTTAGTTTGGTGTTGTAATCAGATTAGAATATTAAAATCTTCAAAATAATTGTTTAATGCTTCCTGATATTGAATCTCTTTTAGATTAATTTGAAATTTATCCATGATAATGATTTGAAGTGATTTCTCTTTTGCTATGTTAAATCTTATTTCACATGAACAAACAGAGCAGTCATTGTGTTTGGGCTCTGACTTACGATATAGTGATTATATTTGGGTTCTGACTTACTATATAATGAAATTGTTGTAAGATATTTATCATTTTTTCTGGCTTCCTTATTTGATTGATTTTATTATTTCCGTTTTCAATGACACTTCAATAAGTTCATTGAATCATTGAAATTGGATTTCTGAAATTTTTTTATATTGATTTTTAATCACAACTTATTGAATCATTGAAATTGGATTTCTGAATTTTTTTTTTTTATATTGATTTTTTATCACAACTTGTTGAATCATTGAAATTGGATTTCTGAATTTTTTTATATTGACTTTTTATCACAATTAGAAATACATAAGCGAGGATTATCCATGATTTGGCTTGCTGGCTTCCAAAAAAATCCTGCCAAAACTTACATGGAATATCCCAGTTCATCCATTAGCCTTTTTCTCCTCGTCGTTTGTATCAAAAAATCCCATACATCCTGTAAGTCCCATAGTTGTATCCATCCCCTTTGGTAGAAAATGGATAGTCAGTATACATCCCCTTAGGTAGCTGTATACATTCTCTTAAGTGATGATTAAGGTTCAACAAAGATCATAAATCTTGAAAGACACCTGTTTCCAAGACAATTTCTAAGAGTTATTGTTAGCAAATGACTCTTAGAAAATGAAAATGAGATCGCAAAACTAAGAGTCATTGTTAGCAAATGGACAATCGGTACAAGATCTCATCAAAGAACTTTCAAGATCAAATGAATTGAAGTGAGGGTGTGATCAATGGCCTAGTGTTGATATTGTCCATCATGACACTCCAAGCAAACAAGCATGTTGAGAATCACTTTTTTAAAATTCAATAGATTATACTAATGTCAACTTGTGAGTTGGGCGCCCACGTTTGATTCCCAGCGTTTTGTGAGTTGGGCGCCCAGGTTTGATTCCCAGCGTTTTGGTGAAACCCTCTCTCAATTACCAGGGAATCCCGAGACCTCTCAGGACATTGACCCCACTCCAACCATGGTTTCTGTTGTGCCGATTCCAATTCGTTCGACAAGGAAACGACTGAGAGGCCTCCTCTCTTCCGAAAACAAGAAAAATAAAGGGAAAGAGCAATTTGTCTGCCGAACGAATGAACTGAAAATATCTCACCTAGATACCCTCAACTTTTCCATTCTTCGAATTTGTAGAATTAATTTAAATCTTGTTGCCATTCACCTACTTGCCATTGAGCTACTGAGCATTAACCCTACCTTGTTTCCATGGATCATTTAAACCAATTTCTCTCTCCTCCCAAAACAATTGCAACTCGCACACGCTTCTCCACTTCATTAGTCAACTCAATCTGGCTATATCAAAGAGAGGCAAAACCTGCAATTCCATAGTGATTTTGACATAGCAGTAGCGGCGTCCTCGCCCAACTCGATCTGAATATATCCGTAGCATATTCTGCCTGTGCATCCCGATCTTTATTCTCTACCTTTTCCTTATTATCTCTACGACACCATCAAGGGGTTGAATTTTCACTACAGATGAAAGGGGATCATTTCATATCATCTTCTTTCCATGTTACAAGAGAGGCAAAAGGTGCAATTACTTAGTGATTTTGGCAGGCATAGCAATAGCAGCGTCCTCGCCCAACTCGATCCGAATAGGTAGAATATTCTTCCTGTGCATACAAATCTTTATTCAATATCTACAATTTCCTCGTCATGTCAGTGGAAAGGGTTTTCACAACACCATCCAGTGGTTGAATTTATTGTACAGAAGGGTTGAATTTATTGTACAGACGGAAGAGGATCATCTCATCTCGCACTGCCCCTGCAAGGTATTTTCCTGAATTTAAAGTTTGATTTCTCGCAACGGTTTTCCATGTTACAAGTAATCGATGTTTCTTTTATCCTTATAGCAGTGCTTGCATCTATATGTATGCAGATATATGTATTAATGTTAAATAACAGGCTTTTGAGAAAATAATTGGTGCTTTCCGCATTTTTATAGCAGTGTTTTCCTGTATATGTGTGCATTATATATATATATTCTAATTCTATATTCTTATGCTTCAAAACAACACGCCCCTCTACACACAGTTATGGGGATCCTGCTTTTTCCATGTTATGGAGCTCACACTTTATCGACGAAGGATAATAGAGACTGATAGATTAGGGTAAAGGTGACATCCTGCTTTTTTGTCATGTTATGGAGCTCACACTTTATCGCCGAAGGATAATAGACACTTTATCGCCGAAGGATAATAAAGACACTGATAAATAAGCCATAGCTCGAGGAGTATTCATTTACCCATCTCCCACATCCCACTTTCTCTTTTCCTTCGGAGTATTCATTTACCTTTTATATACCAAGAAAGAAGTGAATGTTGGAAAATGTTTCAAAGCGTATTCTATAGAGCAAGAGTCCGCTTGGTCGGAGCTCCACTTTGGATATGACCAGCAGAACAAATTACGGGCACTGGAGGTCAAGTTTGTGAACGAACTCAGAATTGATGTTAAGGGTTTTTTTCGTGTATTTTTCAGTTTTTATTGAAAATATGAGGATCAGTTGTTTTCTATTTTATTTGTATGTTTTGTATTGTAATTAATATTTAGTTTTTTAACTGTTTTTATTTTATTATAAATTTCTTTATTTTTTAGTTTATTATAAATTTTATTGGACTAATTGCTACTCACACTTTTTCAATATTCAACGTGATTTTTATTTTTATTATAAATTAATTTACTTTTATTATAAATTAATAAGTGTCTAAATAGATTTTTTTATCTTTTATTTTTAAAATTTTTTTAGTTTTTCAAAATCTTTTCTTCTATTATTATTATTTTTTAATTGATAAATATTGTTTTCCTAAGAGGTTTTTTTTTGTTTATTGTAAATTTGGGAATTGAAAAGATTGTTTTCCTCTTTTATTTGACTGTTTTTTTGTCACTCACATTTAATTTTATAATAGCTTTTATTTATCAAATGACATTATTTTTATTATTTGGTTTTTTGTTTGGTTTAATGCAGTTTATTTCTAATACCCTCTTTTCAATGATTCATGAAACTTGATTTTATATCTTTTATTTTTATTTTTGTTTCTTGATTGACATTTACTTTTATATCAATTTTTTTAATTTTTAGGGTAAATTACATGATTATTGTTTGTTTTCTATTTTACTTGATTATTATGTTTGAAATATATGAAATTTATTTCAAGTAGCCTTTGTTTTTATTGTAAATTTGATATAGTGTGAAGATGATTTTTTTTATTGTTTATTTTATTAATTTATTTTATAATTAATATTCACTTTTCCAACATTTTTTTCTTTTCTCTTTTAAAAAATGTTATTACAAATTTCTTATTTTTTCTCATCATTTTTAAAATAATGAATGCCTTAGAATCATATGCCACTATTTTTTATTATTACTTTAGGTAATTTTAATAAAAAAAAATATTATGATTATTTTTATTATTTAATTATAGATATAGTTTAAAAATAATAATTAAGAGTCCATTTTCCCCATTTATGTATAATATTTTTAATAAATATGATAATATTAAAAACAATCCATTGAATTAATTTTTTAAATTATTTATTTTAATATATATAAAAAACAAAATTATATTATTATTTTTTAAATAATAATATTATTTTTTTATATCTTTATTACTTATATCAATGATGTTTAGTTTTTATATTTTATTTATAATATTTTTTATATGTTTAGTTTGTATATTTTCTTTATATTATTTAATATATATTGTTTCTATGTAGAAAACTTTGATTTTATGTCAATTTTTATTTATATTTTATTTTTAATAAATTTGTATTTTTGTTATATGCGAGAGAAATATTATGTGCATTAAGTTAGGTTTAGACTAAAGCTTAGGCGAGGGTAGAGTGAGGGTAGAGTGATAGTAGGGAGAGGTAGATGTAGGGGGGAGAGAGAGATTGAGAGTGTGGGGGTAAAGAGAGGTTTTTTTTATATTATTTAATATATATTGTTTCTATGTAGAAAAGTTTGATTTTATGTCAATTTTTATTTATATT
>JASDQU010753842.1:15621-26078 GCA_032191745.1 Picea mariana
GAGTTGTTAGTGCTTGATCTTCATTGCCTTCTATCTTTTCCTTTCTTGCCTCTATCTGGCTTCTTCTTGAGTACAATCTTCCCACGATCTACTGAACTTAGTTAACTTTCTTCTAGAGTAGATTCCTTGGATGAAGGATTCCCAAGAATTTGGGAGACCATTCAATGTGTTCATCATTAACTCAACTTCTTCAATTGAGTCTTCAATAGCTTTAATCTAGGACACTCTTATGAAGTAAGATTGTATGGTTTCTGAATTTTGCATCATCACATTCTTGAGTTGTGCCCTCAAGGTCATTTTCCAATTGATGTTCTTGCCTTCAAATAGACGAGATAAGACATCTATCATTTGCTTTGGGGTTTTTAATGCTGAAACATGAGGAATCAAGTGGTTCTTGATGGAGTCGACAATGATCCTCTTTGATTTGATCAAATCCTTCTTATATTTGGCTTTGGCCTCATCTCCCTATGGCTCTTCAATATCTTGTTTAACAAAACTTACAAGGGCATTGTCTTCTAGAATGAGCATCACGCTGTACTTCCATGCTCATAATTCATCTTCTCCTTCAAGCTTTTCGTCAAGCTTGGTACTGGTAGTCATCCTGCTCAGAATAAGTAAAATAAGATATAACTTTTCAAGATGAGGATCTTAGACCTTACCAGAGAGATTGTTGAGTCAAAGATGAAGTCTGTCACAAAATCTGCAACAACTGCAACGAGACCTAGGGTTTATGAGGAAACCCCAATTTTTCAACTTGTGAAATCTTGAGNTAGCTGCAACAATAGTTGCAGTTTATAAAATTTCGTCAAACTGAGAGTTTATGCAAAGGAGAAGGTGCGCTAGGGTTAGGAGAGTCTTCCTAAGCTCTTAGCTTCTTCATCGAGTTCTTTTGTGCTGTGAAGATGCCTTCTTTCAGGCCCGCCCTGATACCATGTTGATTTTTCTACTTAAGCAATTAACTAGATTAATGTTCTTTTACTTATAGACCGTTAGCACAATAATTGCATATAAATGACCAGTGAAAGAATAACATTCACAACATGCACAAGATTTACCCTGGGAAAACCCCCTAAGAGGAAAAACCCAACAAACTTCCTCACTATCGATTCACCAACCAAGAACAATGTTTCTCTCCAAGAGAGAACTAACAAAGCAGAAGATCCTCCTCGAACACTTGACTAGGGAAGAGTAGCACACCACTTGACCAAGATATATCCAAGAGATTGACCAAGAAACTTCACAAAGTCACCTTCTAGTTGCAGTAGCTTCTCCCTTCAAGACTCGCGCACATCTTTTGTAGCCACAAAACTTGTGTTGTAAGTGTATTCAAATGAGGTGCTAGCCTCCCTTATAAATAGTAGTTTGGCCTGCCTACATTAGGTCTGGGCTAAGCTGTCACTTTATCCTTTTAATTTACATTTTACTTCTCAAGGCACAATAGGGATGACTTTTACAAAGGCACAATATGTCTGTCTTAACAAATATAATATAATAATATTCTTTAGGGTTTGTCTTGGTCAAATACAATAAGGATATCTTCTGAAGCTACTCAATTTTCAACACAATGACACAAATATTTCTAGGCAACGCCCCTGGAAAAACCTCGAAGGGAAAACCAGTTCAAATGAGAAATTTTATTATGAGATCATAAAGAATAATTCTGGAAATTACAACAATACTTTTCAGCCAATTAAATGCACTGTACTTATCTCAAATACTGTGCCCATCGCCTAGAAATCTGTGCCAAACTCCCTCGATTTCTATGCCTGTGTTTCTGTATGGTTGTATAGCCTTCTCACTCAGAAAATCATGCCTTGAAATCCGTGCCAAACTTTTTTATGTTACAGTATTGTGTACGGATTTGCTACAGTGACAACCCACCTCTATTTCTTTGCCAAATGCACCTCGATTTCTGTGCAAAGTCTCAACCTTGATTTCTATGCACAGTTGTAGATGTATGGCCAACACAATAAATGCTATATGACCTTCACAAACCTTGTTGTACGGACTGTAATTAATGGTGAAAGTTACCTGGGATCCATGCCACCTTGTCTTGGAAAGTGCGCCCTCACTGATGCAAACAATTTCTTCTCTTCTTTTCCATTCTGTTGAATTTTCACTATGCTAGGCTCAAACATGAGGTTTATTTCAGTTAGCATGTACTTGAACCATAAACAAATGCAGCTACACCATACACAAGTGCTGCAATAACCAAGATCACAAGAAGAATTACCATGCACAAGAACACAAGAAATATCATGGGAAACCCTTCTACTCAAGGGAAGAAAACCCAACAATCCTTTGCTATATTCTCAAGAGAAGATCCCCTAACCATAAAACCCTAATGCACACAAGAGGGTCTGTACAACCTTGAAACTTGCACCCAAGAGAGGTGTGCACTTCAGCCCTAAAATGTACTTGTTGAAATTCCAAAATTACATGTGTGAGTGTGTTTCCTCAATGGGGAAATCAACTTTATTTATACAAGACCAGACACAACAATAGGTGTGTCTGTTGGCACAACAGGGACGACCTCAATAACTCAGAAATATAATTAATTATAACAATAAACCTTGATTATCTTTCACATATGGTGGGGTCGACTTGTACCCTTTACATCATAATTAGGGTTACGAGTAAATCTTACACTTAGACAATATAGCAAGGGATCCACACGTCCACTAGTGCTCAGCCACTAGGGACACGTCCACCTGTGCTCAGCCACAGGGACGTCATACTCAATAGATCTCTATCTCAACTGAGTCCACAAGAGAATCATCTGGAGTACCACATTGACTCAACTCTCACACAGAGGAGAACGATACACCCATCACATGGGCACACCCAACCACTGGGGGACGACTCAACTCTCACACAGAGGAGAACGATGCACCCCATCATATGGGCATGCCCAACACTGGGCTCTCTCACAGGTTGACTCAACTCAGTCACAGAGGAGAACGTATCTTGGAGGATGTCTCACGACGCTGCAATCATCAACACATTCTCTTCCCTCAAAATGTCTCATTGAAAAATGTAATATCTTTTCTCTAGTTCTCCTTTTTATCTCTTCATGAGGAAGTTAGGAAGTTATTTTAGATCTAATGGCCGAGATTAAATCCTAGCCCTCTCAAGATCTACGGTTGTGTTTTAATCTCTCATTGAGACAACTTAAAAATCACTTTGTCCCTCATAAATTAAAAATTCATTTAAACTTTATAAAATAAAGTAAGTCACTTCAACTTTATTAAAGAAAGTTTATGCCTAGGGACCATTTTATGTCCTCCCCATGCTAAGACATCAAACACATGAAGAAGATCTCCCGAGCTACAAAACTCAACACTCCCTCTTAGCGAGGAAGGTACTTTTGGTAGCACCTCCTCTATGATCAATCATGTCCTCTGCCTCTGTAGCTGCTCCCTCTGTACTGGAAGAACCTGCTCCCTCTGAACTGAAAGACCCTGTTACCTCTGCTGCTGAACTTTGATCAAGATACCTATGCTGCAGAACTTTGATCAAGATACCTATGCTCCTCCATCAGTGTCATTTCATACTATCTAAGTCTCCTAAAAGTACTAGGAGAAGCCTCACAACCATCTGTCACTGATACAAACACTAAGTCTGAATCGAAGAACCCACTGGATCCAATCAAAGGCTATCCCAACAACCTCTATAATCTCTCATATCTAACACCAGGCACTGCTGCTGTGTCTAGAGTAGCTCCCTCTAGATATATGAACACCTGTCCATGATGGAACACAACTCCACATCCCTCATCCTCCAAAGCTGACACTAAGAGCAAATTTACATTCAGTTCTGGAACAAACAACACCTCTGCCACCTCCAAAAATCCTCTTGACTCTAGCTAGAGTTTCACACATCCAATCCCTTTCACTGCATGCATTGTACTAGTCCCACAACCCACATGGCAGTCTGAGTCTATTTTTGAAAAACTAAGGAACACCAACCTCATTCTTGTCATGTGACGAGATGCACCACTGTCCACAAATCATGCTTCAATGTCCTCACACACTATACAACAATTGCCTGAAAGACAAGATATCAGAGAGAATTCCTTCGCGAACCTCTTAGCAAAATCATCAACCTCAACTGATGCTGCTACCTGTGCATCTAATGCTGCTTCCTGTGCATCCTTTTTAACCTTCTTCTTGTTTGGACATTGACTAGTGTAGTGGCCAGTCTTATGACATGCAAAGCATTTTACTTTGCTAATGTCTATCTTATGCCTTTGTTCTTTCCTATAAGAGCAACATATTCCTCATCCTCTTCACCCTTCTGTGAGCCTGCATGCAAGTATCCTCTTCGAGTCTCCTCCTGGATAAAATCGTCCCATAAACGATCCCACTTCAGAAAGTTCTTCCATGCCACGATCCCCTCAACAAAGACTTCCCATGGTTTTGTCACACCATTCAGGGCAGTCCTCACCAACTCATGGTCACCTATGGTCTCTACAATTGCACCTAGCTCGCCACGAACTTGAGTTATCTTGGTGAGGTATGAAGTAATTGTATCAGTTTTGGTCATCTTGATACTTTTCAGTTTTTGTCTTAATACCATCTTTCTGTTCTCATTTGAACTCTGGTATAATTTAGTTAAATATTCCCACATCTCAAAGGCATTCTTTTTCCCTGTCACATGTGGAATAACATGATCATTAATGGCATCAAAGATAATCCTTTTGGATTTAACATTCCTTTTGTTATATGCAGCCAAAAGTGTTGTATCCGTAGGAATGGTGACAATCTTCTCAACTATGACCCACAACTCATATTCCTCCAACAACAATACTATCCTCTCTTTCGGTGGGCTAAAATTTCCCGCCCTATCCAATCTATCTTTAACCAAACCTGTATCCATATGACCTGCTCAACTGATAACAAGGCCAACCCTCTTTCTGGTGAACAACCTGCAACTCTCTTGCAAACCCTTGTGTCTTTCTTGTTTGGTTTCTCCTCTTAGTATCAATGCTCTGATACCATGTAAATTTCCTACCCAATATACTGGTTTTCAGTTTCAATAAATCTTTCACAATTTAATACTCGTTCATAAATGCAGAAATAAAACTGAACTTATAACTGGAAACACATTGAATCGTTTAATTGATACAGATGCGGAAAATAGGAAAGTACAAACAGATTCAATAACACAAATATTTCTGGGCAATGCCCCTGGAAAAACCCCAAAGGGAAAACCAATTCAAATGAGAAATTTTATTATGAGATCATAAAGAATAATTCTGGAAATTACAACAGTACTTTTCAACCAATTAAATGCATTGTACTTATCTAAAATACTGTGTCTACTGCCTAGAAATTTGTGCCAAACTCCCTCGATTTCTGTGCTTGAGTTTCTGTATGGCTGTACAACCTTCTCACTCAGAAAATCATGCCTTGAAATCTGTGCCAGACTTCTGTATGTTATAGTACTATGTACAAATGTATTACAGCAGCAACCCACCTCGATTTCTGTGTCAAATGCACCTCGATTGCTGTGCCAAATCTCAGCCTCGATTTCTGTGCACAGTTGTAGCTGTACAACCTTCATGAACCCAGCTGTACAGACTGTAATTAATGCTGAAAGTTACCTTGGGTTTTGTGCCACCTTGTCTTGGAAAGTGCGCCCTCAAAATTCACTAACAGCCCACTGCCAACCTCTTGAATCTGCCTCTCTTTTGCTTTTGTTAGCTCTTCCTCATCTTCTTGAAATTGTTTTGCAGTTAGGGTTAGGGTTTTATTTACCCTCTTTGTGAGCTTGGATATGCATGTCATCAGTTGGAACCCACTTTAGAAGCTCAAGAATTTCTTTAAATAAATCACTTTTTGAAAATAATTTGTTTTTCAAGGATGAAAATAGTCCCGACTGTAATTTAATTTTTAGGACCTAATAACTGATATTCCAACCATTGAAACCACTTCCAATGTGTTCATCTCTTTACCTTTTCGACGAGGTCTCGTTTGCTCAAAATGAATGTCTGGAGACTCAATGACCGTTGATCTGTCTTCGTGGATTTTGAGCATTAGATTTCCAAATTCGAATTCTTTATCCCCACATGCATTGTGGGAGGGTGCTCTTGAAATATTTGTATAGAAATATCATCTCGATATTCTTTGTATGTGAGGTAGAGAGAGCCATAGAACTCCATGTATCTTGTGCATATCTTATATTTTGGCTGTCACATCATTACCCAGTCATCGTGCCCACTAACTGTCCAGTCATTTTTCTCTGTTCATGGGTCACCTGGGGGTAGGTCCACATCACTGCCATGTGTTAGGGATAGGTCCATCTTGTTGAAATATTGTAACGAGGACATGTGTCTTGGCTTAGGCAAGGTGTCATGCAAGCCAAAGACATAGGATTTAATGTATCTCCAAGTCAATCAGGAGTTAACCACTTGTCAGGAGTTAACCACTTGTGGAGATTTATAAGCAGGGAGGGTGACTTGAGGAGATTCATTGAGTTGGTGAATGACACCAAGGGTTTCTGCAACAAATCGAAAGTGGGTGTGAGGAAAATTGTTTGGAGAGAAATTCTGTAGGAGATAGGGAGGGTTCTACCTTCATCTCCAGCCAGCCAATAACCAATGAGTGAGAGGGCCGTGAGGGTCAAAATATGAAGGGGTCGCATGTTGGGAATTTTGTGGTAGAAAGGGGGCCGAATATGGTTCGTTTAGCCACTAACTCAACCATCTATTCGCTGGCAGTGAGGGGCCGTAAGGGTTGTGTGTAGGTGGACAGAATTTTCAGGAGCCTAGGGCTCGATCCAGTGTTTATTTTTTGAGGTGGATATGTTACATGTTTGGCGTCAAAATTTAATTGTAAAAATTTACATTTTCTGGATTTGCTGAGCAGAATAAGAAACCCTTGTTTGCTGGTTTTCCCGGGAGTTGGGGTTTCCATGGTATCTCTGGTGTCTACTTTATTGTGTGATTGGTTTCTGATTTTATCCACTGTGCATTGCAAATTATTTACTCAGTAATATTTATGTTTCATAGTTCATAATCATTTGTGTATTGCTATTTTATTTATGGGTATAAAAATTATTGGATGCATAAATTAGTTTGCAGAGTTTAAGAAAAAATAACACAGTTTCAGAGCCTTGCCTCTGAGAAGGAAGCCAAGGGTTTACACAGAAGTTTACAACCAACTTTATTTTCAGTTCTAGGAGGTTGTTACAGAAGGGTTTTGTAGAAATGTCTATTTCAAGTATCAGATTTTTGGACAGGTTAGATGGAGCATCTAACTTTGGCATTTGGAAGGAGCCTATATTGTTGTCATTAGAGGAGTACGGGCTCAAGGAATTTGCAGAGAAGACAATAGCAGTTCCAGCTGATGCACATCAAGCTGAAGCTCACAAGAAGAATAATGCCAAGGCAAGGTGTATCATTCTGGATGGCGTCAAGGACCACATAGTCCCTCAACTTTCGGGATTGGATACAACTAGGAAGATGTGGGAAGCCATCATTAAATTGTACTAGAATTCAAACCTGAATAGAAAAATGGTTTTGAAGGAAAAACTCAGAAATACCAAGATGGGTAAGGGGGAAACTGTGAGAAATAAAGGGATGTGCTCGTTTTTCCATAGACAATATAGCAATATTGTCACCCAACCATAGGCACAAAGGCCACCCCCGAGCACCTTAACCTTGACAGACAAAATAATTCCGATAATAGACCAATAACCAATCAAGGCTAGCGCACCAAGCAAGAATAACCAGAAACTAAGCAAAAAGTCCAAACCATAACCAAGATGCCGGTTGCAGCAGCTACAACTGCACTCCCTCTCCAAACTTGCGCACCACTAGTCCTTATGCAGTTGTGAGTGTGTATGTGACAAATGAGCTCTAGCGCCCTATTATTTATAGTCCTCCAAGTGACCTAACTGGGCCGACTTCTACTTCTGGAGGATAATAACTCAATATTAATTATTCTCTTGAGTCAACTTGTCTTCTAGGGTTATTATCTAATGTTTTAGGGTGTCTCTTGCTTCCCGGAATATTCTAGTCTTGTCAAAGGTTACACGTGGAGGTTAATACCTCTCGTAGCTACCATAATATCAACACTCCCTCCTAGCTAGGGAGGTATTAAAGGTAATGGTCTTGAGCATAAACAGATCATTCAACCAGTGGCATCATCATAGCCACACAAGCTATCTCATGATCACGTAGATCAACTCATGAGCAACATCATCACTATCAGTATCATCTGATAGCAACAACTGCATCATCTCTCGAAGCCATACTCCATCTAACTCCTAAGTAATCGGGCATGATGCCGAATAAGTCACTCACTCCACAGAGTGATACAAGAACTATTCTTCTAATGCGGACATATGCCCTTGAAGAATAATTGTTCCAACATATGCTAGAAGCCACACCATGGGGTACAAGGACTATTCTTCTAATCCGAACATATGTCGTAGAAGAATGACTGTCCTGGACCATTTTCCCTACGGCCACTACTATGAACTCAGGGAAAATGTCTGTCCTGTACCAATCTCTCCACTCTGGCCACTACTATGAATTCACGGAGACAGACCGTTCTTCTAATCCAGACATATGTCCTAGAAGAATAGTTGTCCATGGTATATCAACAATCTGTCAAACTGGACCATTCTCCACAGGGAGAATGTCTGTCCACCAGTAATTTGTCCAGCTTGGACCATTCTCCGCCTGGAGAATGCCTGTCCGTCAACACACTAACTATCCATCTAGCTGGCAATCATCTCCAACACTAGTGGTAGTCTCTATGGAAATCAGAACAATGCTATTCAATAGAGCACAACTGTGTCTATCCATTGTAGTACACAACTACCATCCAGTGGTACACAGCCACACCTAGTAGCACACAACTACAAACCAGTGACACATAGTCACCACCAGTGGAACACATCCACCAAAGTAGCATACAACTACTGTCTAGAGACATACAGTCTCCACAACAATCATATCATCTGATATTGTTAGAAAATAGGGAAAAATCAAAATAATAATGTTTAATTTTTTTTTTGTTTACTAGATCAACATACACACACAACATATCTAAATAAATATTTCTGAGTAGAAACAAATAAGAAACACAGTTGATCTGAAACAAATAATTATTTCTGAGCATAAAACAATTAGATCAGAAACTGAAACAAGTAGATCAGAAACTCAAACAAGTAGATCAGAAACTTAAACAAGTAGATCTGAAACTGAGACAAGTGGATCTGAAACTTACCTCTTGAATTAATGAGAGATGTACCTGACACACATGTGAATGTAAGCCTTTGTATAATATGCTCAGATATAGTTTAGGTTCATGGATCAACCTCTTAGGGTTTGATCATTGTCAAGGAGAACTCTAGGACTGTTTTGCCAATAGGAAGGAAAACCCCAAGGTAGACAATAATAACCCAAGGTCTTGAACAACAAAATATCTCAAATAGGAAACCCTCCAATCAACCTGGACAAATGAGAAAAATGCACCAGTAAACCCTCTTATACAGTGAACTGAACTGCACATAGAGAAAGACCCCTACAGGGGACTCAAGATACTCCAAGCGGTTGCTAGAGGAGGTAAGTACAACCAAGGATGGTGCCTAGATGATGGCCGCGGCTCCTCCACACTCAAATATGACTAGTGAGGGAGACGACAATCCTAGTGCAGGCTCGACGGCTAGGAAAGGGGCAAAACTGACCCAAAAAACAGATTCGACAGTTGGGTAAGGAGATCGGGCAACACTGTGCACTTTAGGAGAGAAACTTCCAGCAAAATCTCCAAGGTAGAACCTTCCAGCAAATAGAAAACAAAACTGAGGCTTGAACAATTGAGGAGGCCGCAAAAATCAAGAGAGGACTGTCACTGAGGTAGCCGCAGCTTGTAGAAGGGTGAGAGAGTGAGTGTAAGTGATAATGAAAGGATAGGTTCTAATTTATAGTTGAGGAGAGGGTTTTAGGGTATTAAAATAATAATTAATTTATCGGCATATTATTAGTATAAATATTAATTAATATGTCAATTTTATTATTAATTAATATTTTAATTTAATATTAAAACCCCAATCACAAAATNGAGGGTTTTAGGGTATTAAAATAATAATTAATTTATTGGCATATTATTAGTATAATTATTAATTAATATGTCAGTTTTAATATTAATTAATATTCTAATTTAATATTAAAACCCCAATCAAAAAATTAAAACCCTACTCACACAAGATGAAAACCCAAACTCATAAACCAAGAGGGAAGAACAATCACGGGGTTAGGATAAAGTCAAGGGGGGGTTCCTTAGTGGCAAAACATGTCCATATGAGTCTCATGGTGACCAATAAACTTTATCATCACTACATAAGGGGGTACATCACACAATGTAGTCATGCCCATCTTCATAGACTCTCCTAGGTCTCATGGACCATCTCGAGAGAGAGGAAGAGGATCACACATCAACACATCT
>JASDQU010753843.1:5469-17636 GCA_032191745.1 Picea mariana
ATGACATGCATTCTCATAAACAACTCTTAGTAATCACTAGAAATCACAAATAATTCCATAAACCCTTCCCTAAATTAATCATATAAACAAGAAAAGATTTAAAATGAAATGCATCATACCTTGTGATATTTATAAAGCAAAATGATGAGGAGGGAAAACATTATGGTTTGAAATTGGATCAAAATGGAAAAAAATGTTGTTTACAGAGTCTATAAGTTACTGCTTCTCAACAGATATGGTGTTTTATTTTAACTTATAGCTAGTGAGAATGCACCCTCACTTAGCCTAGAGGGATACTAAGATCATGTCACAAATGTTTTTGTGAAAAAACAAAGAGAACAATAATATCATTAGTGATTTGTAGCAAATGTTCTAAATAGAAAGCTATCTTAAGGCTAAGAGGTTGAGAGAAAGAGACACAACTCACTTGAATAAAATATGGATTTCTTCCCTTATCACCCTAATAATCTTGCCTTTCATGGTAGGTGGCAAGGAGGATCATCCAAAGAATTCATGAGAGGGAGGAAGACAACCAATGAAGATATCATGGAAAATGTCCGCTGTAAACAAAACCTGTTGCGGCTGCTGATTCATGGAAAATGACCTCGTCCGCCATTAATGCTTCTCCCAACAGAGAGGAACACGTAACAATTTCATCTCGTTCTACAGGTCATATTTTAACGCATGTTCTTCTTTTTCTTCTGCCAACGCTAATACCAATGATTATCAAACGCGTACGACGAGGGGAGAATATGTAACATCATCTCCGTCTTCAAATTCAAATAGCAGAGACGATCAGAATGGCCCCAACCCAATTCTCCACAGCTACGGCCTCTATTGATAAGGTAAGCTATGTTGGATAATTGATAAATATAAGAAATGTGAATTACATTATATCAGAGAATGGTTTTATCAAGCTAAAACAAAACAACTAACAGAATTATTTTTCATTTCTTTCTGGGAAAAAATCTACCACGCAAAGGCAACTCGACAAAGGCGTTCGGTTTTCTTTCCTCTCCACAAAAAAATGCAGTATCTAAACCTTCTGCACAATCTTACCATTGTCAATGATTTTTTAATTGGAACCCTAATTTACTCATGTTTATCATTATTAATGATTTTTTAATTGGAACTTCCAAATTAATGATTATTTTAATATATCTGACCATGTTTAATGATTTTTTATTTTAATATTTAATATATCTGACCAAATTAGTATTAATGATTTTTTATTTTAATATATTCGAATTTTAACCATGTTTATCATTCATTTTTAAATTGGAACTTCCTAAATTAAGTTGGAACGTCCAATAAAGATATCATTGCCATCATTGCCCCATTTTGTTGTCCGCTGTTTAGTCTGCTAAGTCCACTAATTCACTGTTTGCATAGACAAATTAATTGTTTACTTTACTTTATTGGGCTTACAACGGACTGTTCATAAATCATTTCTTCCATATCATGATACGATTTCTCTGACTAGGCCTTGCATGAAAATATAAGATACATATAGAAATATAAACAAATAAACTAAATAGTTTTCACTAAGGATGCATTTGTGAGTTTGATTATGTATTTAAGAATTAGTTCTTAATTTTATAGTGTTGATAGTGTATCTTAAAGTTAGTTTTTAATTTTGAAAAGTACAATCTTAATAGAGTAGGGAGAGGATTTTTAAAATAATTTTTTATAATAACATATGTCTTTTTTGTCTTTGATATTTTAATCACTTTATTTTCAATTTTAGGTTTTTGTCATAGAGATACCATCTTGGATATCTCAAAGTTCTAAACATTTATAAGAGTACTTTTTCCAACCTCTTTTTAACCAAAAATGGGTTAGGAAAGACATATGCAAACTTTTATTAATGAGAATGTTGATGTTTATCTTTCCATGAGATAGATAAAGTTTAATACATGCTTGAAATAATCTCTATATTTGCACATAGTAACATGAAAGTATCAAAATCATCAAGTAATTAAATAATGAAAATCAAACTAAATATGTTTTGAACATAATAAAATGAAAGTATCGTGGAGAGTAATTAACTTATGAATGTAGGTATACTTATTTTTTGGATTTTAATTGGTTGTTGAGATATTTTTTGTAAACAACATTTTAAAATGTAACTTGTTTGTAAAGTCTTGAAGGACTGTAATAAATTGTAGATATGGAGTGTCGACTCTATCTGGAAATAACTAGTAGTTATTGTAATAGGACAGAGTAGGTAATAGCTTTGAATTTGAAATGATAGATTTCAAAATAGGACGAGAGAGCTCGTGGAGCAGTCATTAGATAGTTTTTCAGTATTTCATTGTAATAGGATCAAAATAGATAGACAAAATAGAGATATTAGTAGAGCAAAGTAGAGGAGCAGAAACACTATGTATTTTTTTTTTCATGAATGAATAGAACAGACATAAATTGTTCCAAATCCTTGGACTGTGTTCATTTCATGTGTGATGGAGTGAATGTTATTCTGTGTGTATGATTTATTACAGTTCGTTTCATGTATGAGTGTTCAAGAGATTAACTATATGAGTTTGTGATGAAGCTAGTTGAGTTTCAATCGTTTCTCTTCTGATACTTGTATGCAAGGTGTGCATCTCAAACGCAAGGAGTGCGTCGACTGAGTCTCAGATTGAATCAGAGAAATTCAGAGAGAATAATAGAAACTCAAAATAGGTGCAAGGTGTGCATAGCGTCAAGAATCCAACAAGCTTCAAAGAACCAGTGCAGAAGAATGCCAGGTGGGCGAGAATCATTTTCTTTTCAAGAAAATCCTTCGAACTAAGTTATTCGAAATCTGGAGAATGAAAAGTGTGCGTGGGAGATCGAAATCCTTTTAAGGATAGAATCTCATAAGAGATAACAATTTACATGAGTTTTGACGTCCAGAGGTGGATTCGTTGGGGGAACAAAGGTTTGGAACCTTTGAAAGCAGATAAATATTCCAAGGTAGAGAGATATCAGAAGCTCAGGAGGAGGAACGACCGTGACCATTGGATCACAGGGAAGAAGATTGACAATCATCGGATCAGAAGGAAGTGTGTAAACCTTAGAACTTCGTGTACAAAGGAGAGAGAAGCTATCAGAGTGAAGCTTGAGATTCCCGAAGTCCAGAGACCCGGAAGAGAATCTCGACCATCCGAACAGTCAGATAGATCTGAGCTGTCAGATCACTAGAGGAGAAGACTAAGCGTCAGATCACTAGGAGGAATCAGATCCGTTGGTTGTTGTAAGCTCATGAGGGAGAGTGGCTTGAAAATTGAGATTTCCGAAGTCTGGAGTGCTAAAACACCGAGGTGGAATCTCAGTCGTTCGACTGATCAAGCGTGAGTTGTTAGATATCATGGGTACACAAGGAGTCAAGTTTGAGACTTGAAACTCCTGCAGCGTGGAGAGCCAGAGAGCCTAAGCATATCTAGACCATTGAATCCAGGAGGGTACGTGTCAGCAGGTCGAAAGATCTAGAGGAAGACAGAAGTTGAAAATTGAAACACGCGAAGCACAAACATCCAAAGAGCCGCGAGTCATTGATCTGTGAGGAGACACTTGTCAACAGATCTCAAACTCTGGGGAAAAGCTGAAGTGAACATTCAGTTTCAGAATTGGATATCGCGAAATGCGAAGTCCCAAAATCATTGGGACTGTCTATCATCAGGAGACATGTGACAACCGATCAACATTTCACTGGCCTGTAGAGTGGAAAGGTCAAAGGACAGATTTGTGAGAATTCATGAAACACAAATTTGTGAAATCATTCCGACTATTGGATTTGGATTCACAAGTGGTGGGGATCCACGTATATTGGAGATTTGAGTACTGGGGGGAATCTGAACGGACGGTGGAAACTCTCATAGGGAGAATCGTCGTTACCTGTGGACCGTTAGATCCAGGGGAGTTGTAGGGAGGATAAAGGCGAGGGCCTTTCAACACTCGCAAGCTCAGGAGAGGTAGMAGTCGTTAGATCCAGAGGAGCATGAACCATTGATTTGGGGCGCTCCAAAATTTCGGTATTTCAGGAAGCGAGAGTGTGGAGGAACCAACTACCCAGAAGTCCCGATAGGCGAAATCTTGACGCGATTAAAAGATGGGCCCCAAGTCATGGTGAATGGTCACATGAGCGGAGATAAGGGAGGATCTAGTATTCATTAATCTCTTTTCATACTTTCAGRAGTGAAGGAGTTAGGTTTGGCTCACTCGCAAAGTCCCGACACATGAAATCGCAACGCGCCACTTTGTATTGGGCATGCAGTGACGACCCGTGGTCGTGTGGATGTGAAKCTCACGTCTAGTGCTTGTACACATGGCTGAATTTTGTGTTTGGACCTGTGGATTTGTTTAGTATAGGTTCCAACATGGACTCGAAAGAGTTGCTTCAACTCAGAGATTTAGAATGATCTAGTGACCAGGAGGTCAGCAAACCCTGCCAAGGTAGGGGGTCTACATCATCTTACGAGAGTAATCCTCAATAAATGATACATAGTATACATACCCACTTAGAGAGATTTATGGCATTGGGCCACACACATCTGAGTGGATGAACTCCAAGATTCCTTCTACTTTACTGTTGCTCTTTGGGAAAGGATTCTTTATGTTCTTTCCTTGTGCACGTCCCTTGCATACACCTTCATGATCCACATTAAATTCTGGTAAACCTGTAACTACCTTGCTTACATATGGTAAGGCTTTGTAGTTGATGTGAGCTAGTATTTTGTGCCAAAGTTAACAAGGACTCTCAATGGATTTAGTCAAGGTTGCATATGAGTGACCTTTTAACTTGTACAAACCACCTTCTTATGTTCCAATAACAATTGCATCTTCTATGGTTTTTCCTTTAGACCACCTAAGAACTTCACCATCTATGAATGCAACCCTGAATCCTTTATTATATAGAGCTAAGATATAAAGTAAGTTCTTTGTAAAACCTAGTACATGAAGTAAATCCTTCATTCTCATCAGAGTCCCTGAATCAAGTTTGTAGGTGGATTCTCCCATTCCTTTAATAGGGTACTGATAATCATCTCCAAATGAAACTTTATGGGGAAAGCACTTTTCTATAAGGATAGAGAGAATGTCTTTATATCCTGTCATTTACTTTAAGGCACCACTATCTATGAGCCAAGTATCCTCTCCAAGTGTCACAGATCTTTAGAGGGCGAAAAATAAAACATAATCTTCAATCTCTTCTTTAGTCAACTCCTTGGGTGGGTCATCATCTTCAACTGCATGGGCATGATGCATTTTTTTATTTCTCTTCTTGTATTCTTCCCTTCTAGCAGGAAAATTCTTAGCAATGTGTCCCATCTTATCACAATGATAACATTGATAAGAGGAGAAATATTTTTCCTTTCTTTGACCCTTATTATATTTCTGGAATATCTTTGGACGGTGAGATTCTTTATGGAAGTGGGTGAATCTCTTTGGGGAGTGAGGTTATTTGTGAAGGTGGGTCTCCTTTTAGAAATGAGACATTTTCTTTCCTCCTTTAGCATGAGAAACTAGGGCTTGATCTTCATCCCTTAATAGTATGGCTTCTTGGTTGGCTACTCTTGCTTCTTCTTGAACACATTCTTCCCATAGACTGTCAAATCAAATATTCTCTTTTCTTGCACAGATAATTTGGATGAAGGAATCCCAAGGTCTTGTGAGACCATTAAGAGTTGTCATGATGAGTTCATCTTCATCCAATTTGTCTCCAATTGCTGCTAATTGTTCTTTGAATTGAGTAACCCTAGAGAAATAGTCTTGAACTGTTTCTCTTTTCTCCATGTTTGTATTCTTGAGTTGGGTTCTCAAGTTCATCTTCTGGTTGGTGTTCTTTCCTTCATACATTCTAGTTAATAAATCAAACATCTCTTTTGGATTATTCTTAGAAGAATTTTGAGGGAACAAGTGGTCTTTAATGGAGTCTGTAATTATTCTTTTGGCCCTAATCATATCCTTCTTGTCCTTTTCTTTGGTTGCTTATTCTTCGGGTTCCAATACATTTTCTTTTATGAATTTTGCAAGGTAATTCTCTTCACGAATGAGTCCAATTATGTACTTCCCGGCACAAAAAACTTCTACACCTTCTAACTTGTCAAGAAGCTCAGTGCTTGTAGACATCTTGATCTAGAGCTAGGAAAATGACTTAGAAAATGAATTTGAACTTACTAGGAGATGTGTTGGGCTGAGGCGAGTTGGATGGAGATAATTATTTCCAAAAATTCCAAGTTTTATCCCTTGAAACTTGACCTGCGCAAATATGGATTGGTACTTCTGGTACTGGTTTTGGTTTCCTAGTTTTTTGGTACTAGTCAAAACTAGGATTTGACTTTCCAGATAATCTGGCCACTGAAAAGGTGCACTCAAGCTGCCAAAGGACGTGCTAGGGTAGGGCCCACTTCCCTAGATAGTTTTTAGTCAAAAATTCCTCTCCAATAAAAATCCCTAATTTCCTTGTACGACAACAATGATGTTTTTAGATACCCAATGAAAGGTGCTTTATTCAGTCGATATTCTATACCATGTTAAGTTTAAAGTTGTTATTAGTTTATTTTCAATTTACTAGAGCATTCAATGCATTTCCAAAACAAAAACATAAAGAGGATCACTAAAAGTAACACAATCACAAGGTACACAACATTTTATCCCAAGAAACCCTCATGGGGGAGAAAACCCAACAAAAACTTCCTCAATAATATATTGCCAATACAATGCCAAGACTAAGACCAACACACCAAGAATAAACTAGGACTGAGCATGCACCTATGTTCTCCTTCTTGCAACTGCAACTTCCTTCAAAAGATGCGCACTAGAAGTGTGAGTGAGTGAATGAACAAGTGAGGCACTATCCTCACTTATAAATACTAGTTGAGGAGGTGCTAGGGCTATGTCTCTTCACCTAGTAGGGATGACCTCTTCCAAGAGTGGTTAAAACCACTTTTTAAACCCTAGGGGGTGAATTTACAAATACCACCATTTAAATATGGTTTTACCAATCCACAAAAGGGGATTTGATCTATAAGATAATAACTCAAATATAATTAGAATATTCTTCGAAGTTACAATATTTCAACATAATAGTTGTAGATTAAATTTGCAACAACATAAAGACTTTCTTAGCCAAATGAGATGCCTTTGTGGATTAGAGACATGTATAGCATATAGGTTAAGTTCCGCTTAAAAAAATTTCAATATTTCAACTTTTCACAATTACCAATGCAATAATTTATTTATCCAATTCATGAAAATGAGTGCCTTTCTATTGGGAAAATGGAGTCTCTTGATTAAACAAGTTGGATGAGTTACTTCCTCGAGGTTGTAAGCCCTTTTGATCCTCCTAGTATCATTTGGACAATAGATTATTCCAACCAATTATAATGGACTTGGAAGGGGTTGTATGCCCTTATACTCCCCAAGAGATCATCACATTAATATTACAACCAGGAAAAGAGAGCAATGAACATGGAATCCTTACCTAGTTGAAGCATTAACAATATGAAACCCTAATTCACCAAGGAAAATCCACCATAAAGCAAGAACAAGTCTCCAAGAGATATAAAACATCATTCATCCATCCAATAACATAATACAAACCATCACAATATAATCTAACCAAGAGAGATAGAGAATTTCCCAAGTAGGGCACAAATTTCAATGAATGTAGTCTTCTCACAATGGGAGAGCTATATCAAATCAGATGGAAATGATCTATACTTATACAAAAACCTCTAATAAGAGATTTTCCACAAAACCTGGGGTAAACCACAAAGTAAGAGGACAACAACCCTTACTTTCCCCCTTTACAATTTAAAATTAGATTTTGCAGAATAGAAACCCTATAAAAAGCATGATGTCACCCCTATGGGGAAACATTTTGGCATCTTTGACAATTTATTGAGGTTGGGGATGAAATGTTGGGCCTACAAAGGTATTATTCCAATGTGTTAGGGACCTCTCCACCAAGTCAAGGCATTCGTCCTCATCAAATGATTCCATGTGTCCTCATCACTGTTGGTTGTGGAGCCTGATTATCTTCCCGATTCAGAGGTCTTTGTTTTTAGCCGTGTTTATACCTCATGAATAATTTACACCCTGGAATAATGTACACTCCTCCACATGGGGGAGTGTAGAGGGAGGTTACCCGCTCTATAGGGTCCGGGGGCAAGCGGGCCCCCGAAGGAAAAATTGCCTTGTAAATGTATATTGTAATTTCATTGTAAATCTAGACCGTTCATTATAAGGTCGCATATTTGAAGGTAAAAGTTATGTTAGGGTTTTTTTTCCTAGAAGGAAACCCTCTTTTATGAGGGAAATGTATTGTGGATATGTATCATTGCGAATAGTATTCTGAGTGAGGAGACTGTGAGAGAAAGAAGAGGAAGTTACAATGGGTGTGTTGTAGGTTGTATCCCTTCATTTTTTGCATAATAATAAAGGAAAGTCCTGAAAATTTATCTAGTGGACGTAGCCCACACTGGGTGAACCACATATATCTATGTCTTTATTGTATTGTGTATCTTCTATGTTTTATTTCCGCATTTGTTTTATTTTATTGCTCCACGATCCTATTTTTCTAACAACTGATATCATAGCGAAAGGTAGCTCATAGGAAAAGAGGGTTCCTGGTTTGAGTGGGAGTAATGGCGGAAGATGGAAAGTTTAGGGTCGAGAAATTTAACAGCCAAAACTACCAGTTATGGAATATGCAGATGGAAGATTATTTATATCAGAAGGATCTGTTCCTACCATTGGGTGGAATAACAAAGAAGTCAACGCCCATGAAGGACAAAGAATGGGATATTATTGACAGAAAGGCTCTAGGAACGATACGGCTGAGACTGGCAGTGTCGGTGGCTTTCAATATTTTGAAAGAAAACACAACGAAGGAGTTGATGGATGCATTGGCTAAACTATATGAAAAACCCTCGATGCGCAATAAGGTATTTCTAATGAAGAGATTATTTAATATGAAGATGTCAGAAGGTGGGTCTATTGCAGATCATTTAAATGAATTTAATACAGTTATTAATTAGCTAAGTTATGTAAAAGTGGATTTTGATGATGAGGTTAGAGCTCTTCTAATCTTGTACTCATTGCCAGAAAGCTAGAATGACTTGGTCATGGTTGTAAGTAAGTTTTTCTCTGGTTCAAACAATTTAAAATTTGATGATGTTATTGGTGTTATCCTTAGCGATGAAATGCGATGGAAAATCACAGGTGAGACATTAGGTAATGCATTAAACATGGAGAATAGGGGAAGACAAAATGATCGAGGAAAGGATTCACGAAATCGCAGGAATTGTAGGAAGGGAAGATCCAAATTCAGACTGGGAAAGATAGAGTGCTAGAATTGTGGAAAGAAAGGACATCTAAAGAAAGACTGCAAAGCTCCAAAGAAACAAAGCGATGGACAGTAGGAAAAAAACTAGGAAGCAAATGTAACAGGTGATGTGTTACAAGATGATTTCATTCTTTCTGTAGATTATATTTTTGAGTCTTGGGTAGTAGATTCAGGGGCTTCATTTCATGCCACACCCCATAGAAAACATTTTCTAGATTATGTTCAAGGTAATTTTGGATAGGTTCATTTGGGTGATGATGCACCATGCAAAATTGTTGGAATGGGAAAGGTAAAAATAAATCAAAGGAATGGAAACCAATGGTTGTTGAAAGAGGTAAGACATGTTCCATATCTAAGGAAAAATCTAATTCCAACAGGGCATTTGGAAAGTGAATGTTGTATATCCATATTTATAGATAAGGTGTGGAAGGTATCCAAAGGATCACCAGTGATATAAAAATGAGAGAAGGTAGGTACATTGTATTTATGTACTGGTAATACTAACTCTTCTATCTCTGTAGCTTCTACAGGAGTGGATACAACACTGTGGCATCATAGGATTGGACATATGAGTGAGAAGGGGATGCATATACTTCAAAAAAGAAATTTGTTGCCAGATCTTAAACAAAATGATTTGGATTTTTGTGAGCATTGTTTTTATGGAAAACAAAAGAGAGTCAGATTTCTTTGAGTCAGAAAAGAAAAGAAGAGTGAAAGGTTAGAGATTGTGCATACAAATGTATGGGTACCAACTCATGTATCATCTCTTGGTGGCTCTCGGTATTATGTTACTTTTATTGATGATGTAACTAGAAAAACTTGGGTTTATTGCATTTGACAAAAATATGATGCTTTTGATACTTTTAAGAAATGGAAAGATTTGGTTGAGAATGAGACAGGAAAAAGGTTGAAGTGTCTCAGATCAGAAAATGGAGGGGAATATTGCAACAAGGAGTATGATGATTACTGTTCATACCATGGGATTCACAGAGAGAAGACAGTTCCAGGAACACCACAAGCAAATGGTGTGTCAAAAAGGATGAACATGACAATCATGGAGGGTGAAAGGAGTATGAGATTGCATGTTGGTTCGCCCTTACAGTTCTGGGCAAATGTTGTAGATATTGTTGTTTACTTAATAAATAGAGGACCTTCAAGCTCTTTGGATGGTGGAATTCTAAAGGAGGCATGGACAAGTAAAAAGGTAACTATTATTTTTTGAAGACTTTCGGTTGTGAAGCATTTGTCCATATTGATAAAGAAAATAGAACAAAGCTTGAGGCAAAATCCAAGAAATGTACCTTTATTGGATACAATGTTAATGATTTTGGTTATCTCTTATGGGATTATGAAAATCACAAAATCATTAGGAGTAGAGATTTCATATTCAATTGGAAGGTCATGTACAAAGATCAATTGCAGGGAAAGATACAAGAAAAAGAAAAATCATAATACACAGTGCTTGATGAGATTACCGAAAAAGAAACTCCAACGGTACCGGAAAATCAAAATGTACAACAACAAGAGAAGCAGGTACCTCAAACTCCTGCAAGTGTTGTTAGAATATCTACGAGGTTAAGTAGACCCCCTGAATGATACTCTCCTTCATTCTATTATTTATTGTTGATTGATACTGGTGAACCAGAATGTTATGAAGAGGCAATGCAGGTAGACACTAAAAAGAAGTGGGAGCAAGGAATGAAAGAGAAAATGGATTCCCTGGTAAATAACCAGACTTAGGATTTGGTTTAGTTGCCTGTAGAAAAAATAACATTATAAAATAAATGGGTTTACAAGTTGAAGGAAGAAGATGTAGGAAAAAAGAGGTACAAGGCTATACTTGTTGTAAAGGGGTTTGCACAAAAGAAAGGTATAGATTTTGATGAAATATTTTCTCCTATTGTTAAAATGACTTCAATTAGGACTATTTGAAGTCTTGTGACAGCAGAATATTTGCATCTTGAACAATTATATGTAAAAACAACTTTTCTCCATGGGGATTTGAAGGAAGAGATTTATATGCAGCAGCCACAAGGGTATGAGGCCTGAGGTCAAAGAGAAGGAGAATTTGGTATGAAGGTTTAAAAAGAGCTTGTATGGCTTAAAGCAAGCTCCAAGGCATGGTNCATGGGGATTTGAAGGAAGAGATTTATATGCAGCAGCCACAAGGGTATGAGGCCTGAGGTCAAAGAGAAGGAGAATTTGGTATGAAGGTTTAAAAAGATCTTGTATGGCTTAAAGCAAGCTCCAAGGCATGGTATTTGAAGTTTGACAAGTTTATGACAGATCGAGGTTATAGTAGATGTCATTATGATCATTGTGTTTATTTTAAAAGGCTAGAAAATGGAAGCTATATTATCTTTCTATGGTATGTAGATGATATGCTTGTTGTAGGGTCTAATATGCAGGTTATAAATGTGCTCAAGAAGAAATTAGATAATTCATTACCTTGGCTGTGTCGACTATCATGTTATAGCATTGGCTTTCATGTGACTTTTAATGAAATACAGTTACATTACAGTGTTTGACCGCGGGAGGTTTACTATTGGTTATAGACTTCAGCTAGAAACTGGAAGCGTTTACTTTACAATAGGTTTTGCTATTTCTTTAAAAGATCCTAGCGGTAATGCTGTTCCTAACAAGCACGTATATGTTAAGATAATGAGATTAGTGGCAATGAAGGATTTGGGTGCTGCAAAGAAAATCCTTGGTATGAGAATAACAAGAGACATGAAAAATCGCAAATTGACATTATCTCAAGGTGAGTACATTGAGAAGGTGTTGGAGAGGTTTAGAATGCAGAATGCAAAACCAGTTAGTACACCTTTGGCCAACC
>JASDQU010753843.1:31643-41955 GCA_032191745.1 Picea mariana
GTGTTTTAATGTTGTGGGTGGCTCCTACTACACCACGAAAATGTCCCTGAGCATCTCTAATTGTTCTCATGCATCTTAGTATGTCACAATGCATAACACTTAGGATGGAGGTTAGCAAAGGGTTTGTCGACAATCCCTTTGATAATCTCCTAATCATGTCTTGTCTCCTAAATCAATGTAAAACAAGTATCGAAGCTCCTTAGTTCCTCCTCGACAATAATGTAAAAAATGAAAATGTTTTTAATTACCTTTCCTAAAGGATAGGGGTAAGTTGAATCCACTAGTTCATTCAATTTATCAACCTAGGTTTCTATAAACTTGCGAGGGACTGTGTACTATATATATGAAACAAGATTCCTGAGTTGACTAAATCAAATCCACATTAACTTCTAAATTCTATTTAAAGGAAAACATATCCATTTGAATGACTCAAAAGCAATTGGTCTATTCTAGTGTAAATTTGAAATGCCAACAAACAAAGCTTTGAAGTTTGCAAACACAAGTTCGACCTGTACTCTTCAAGTTGATACAATTACTTGAAACCACTTATATCTTCGGTCATGTTCCTGTTGAGTATGAGATGGGGACACATGCTACATAATCTTTTAGTAAAATTTATTCATGACATGCATTCTCATAAACAACTCTTAGTAATCACTAGAAATCACAAATAATTCCATAAACCCTTCCCTGAATTAATCATATAAACAAGAAAAGATTTAAAATCAAATGCATCATACCTTGTGATATTTATAAAGCAAAATGATGAGGAGGGAAAACATTATGGTTTGAAATTAGATCAAAATGAAAAAAAATGTTGTTTACAGAGTCTATAAGTTCCTGCTTTTCAACAGATATGGTGTTTTATTTAACTTATAGCTAGTGAGAATGCACTTTTAACTAGCCTAGAGAGATACTAAGATCATGTGACAAATGTTTTTGTGAAAAACCAAAGAGAACGATAATATCATTAATGATTTGTAACAAATATTCTAAATAGAAAGTTATCTTAGAGCTAAGAGGTTGAGAGAAAGAAACACAACTCACTTGGATAAAATATAGATTTCTTCCTTAATCACTCTAATAATCTTGCCTTTCATGATAGGTGGCAAGGAGGATCATCCAAAAAAATTCATGAGAGGGAGGAATACAACCAATGGAGATATCACAAATCGTAGAGTAAATAATCTTTTAATCATGTGTTGTCTCCTAAATAAATAAATAATAAATGCAAAACAAGTATCCAAGCTCCTTAGTGCCTCCTCGACAATGAGGACAATGTCTTAATTATGTTTCCTAAAGAAAAGGGGTAAGTTGAATCGAGTAGTTCATTTCAATTTATCAAGTCGAGGAAAATGACAATGTTTTAATTATGTTTCCTAAAGAAAAAGGGTAAGTTGAATCTAGTAGTTCATTTCAATTTATGAACCCGGGGTGCTGTAAACTTTCGACCGAAACAAGATTCTTGAATTGACTGAATCAAATCCACATCAACTTCTAGATTCTATTGAAAGGAAAACATATCCATTCAAAAAACAATTTGCAATTTGTCTATTTAGTGTAAATTCAAAATGCCAACAAACAGAGCTTTGAAGTTTGCAAACAGACTTGAGCAATGCATATCGGCATACCTTAGTCTTCATACGACAAATGGGGATGACTTTACTAAATGCCCTCGATTGCGACAGTTCAAGAAAAAAACCAAAGTTGACAGATTTCGCCAACAAATAGATCAGGTTGAGTTCAACATTGAGTATGATTGGGAAAAAACGGACAGAAATCTCCTTCTCAGTAAAGGATCATAGCATCATTTCTTCATGCTGAGAAAGAATCTGGCACAAGTCCAGTTTCTCAATATCTTCTAAGTCTGCGACAAAGGGCTGAACAGCGCAGGAGGTCATAATCTACATGAAAATGTAACGCTGGATTTCAATCCAGGGTCGGCTAATAGACTGTAACATAGTGCTTGATCGTGAAAGTGACAGGAAAGGATTATGACCAGCATGTTCGTGAAATTTGGGGCGATTGAAAGTTTTCAAAACTGAAACATCTTGCAACCAATGAGAAAAATACACCTGGCTTCTCCATATTTCATGAGAAAAATACGTAAACCATTTCAATTCATTTTCGAACACTGCTACGTTGAAATGTTCTACGAACCATTTTTGATAAGCATCAATGGCTATGGCGAAACGTATGGAGAAGTATGAACAACTTGGCTTTAGAACTTGGCAACCAGTTCACGAGCACACAGGTCGATATTAGATTCTGTTATACAGTTGCTCTGCGTACCCAGGTCGCTAGCACACAGGTCGATAACTTCCGCACACAGGTTTATCGTTTCTGGAATACAGTTTCTCTGCTTACCCAGGTCGATAGCTTCCGCACACGTAGAACAACAAACAATAGTAGAACAACAACGGCGAAGTTTGATCGTGCGGCTCTGCTCTTGCCAAGTGGCAGATATCCAACACTGGGATCGTGTGGAGGGAATCCGTACCATTTTCGTGGTACGGTTTGTTAACCAGCTCGTTCGATTGTCGACACGTGGCAACCATCCAACAAAGAGATCCAAGGGCTTCGAGATTGCCACATGGCTAACATCCAATGGCAAGATCGAGTGGCTCTGAACTTGCCACGTGGTTTTCATCCAACGGCAAGATCGAATGGCTATGAGATTGCCACGTGGCTTCCATCCCACGGCAAGATCGAGTGGCTTTGAGCATGCCACGTGGCCACCATCTAACAGCGAGATCGGGTGGCTCCGAGATGGCCACGTGGCCACCATCTAACAGCGAGATCGGGTGGCTCTGATCTTGCCACATGGCCACCATCCAACGAGGAAATCGGGTGGCTCTGATCTTGCCACGTGGCCACCATCCAATGAGGAGACGGCCACATGGCGAACATCGAACGGCGAGATCGGGTGGCTTTGAACTTGCCACGTGGCCACCATCCAACGGCGAGATCGGGTGGCTCCGAGCTGGCCACGTGGCGTACATCCAGCGGCCAGATCGGGTGGCTCTAAGGTTGCCACATGGCGCACATCCAACGGCGAGATCAAGTACCTCTGTGCTTTCCACGTGGCGCACATCCAACGGCGAGATCAGGTGGCTCCGATCCGGCCAGGTGGCGCACATCCAACGGCGAGATTGGGTGGCTCTAAGATTGCCACGTGGTGCACATCCAACGGCGAGATCGAGTGGCTTTGAGCTTTCCACGTGGCGCCCATCCAACGGCTGGATCTGGCGGCTGCAATTTGGCCACGTGGCGTGCATCTGACGGTCAGATCCAACGTTTGTGACCTCGCCACGTGTCTTGCAACTAACGGCTAGATCTAGCGGCTGTGAGTTTACCACGTGGCATGCATCTGACGGTTCAATCTGGCGACTTTGATATCGCCACGTAGTGTTCATCCGGCGGCTATGCTCTCGCCGATCATGATAGAGTTGTAAACTATCCGCTGTTTAGTCTTTCCTGATCACAATGCTAAAAGAAAACCTGTTGCGGCTGCTGATTCATGGAAAATGACCTCGTCCGCCAGTAATGCTTCTCCCAACAGAGAGGAACACGTAACAATTTCATCTCGTTCTACAGGTCATATTTTAACGCATGTTCTTCTTTTTCTTCTGCCAACGCTAATACCAATGATTCTCAAACGCGTACGACGAGGGGACAATATGTAACATCATCTCCGTCTTCAAATTCAAATAGCAGAGATGATCAGAATGGCCCCAACCCAATTCTCCACAGCTACGACCTCTATTGATAAGGTGAGCTATGTTGGATAATTGATAAATATAATAAATGTGAATTACATTATATCAGAGAATGTAGTTGTCAAGCTAAAACAAAACAACTAACAGAATTATTTTTCATTTCTTTCTGGGAAAAAATCTACCACCCAAAGGCGTTCGGTTTTCTTTCCTCTCCACAAAAAAAATGCAGTATTTAAACCATCTGCACAATCTTACCATCGTCAATGATTTTTTAATTGGAACCCCTAATTTTTTTTATTTTAATATATTCGAAATTTTACTCATGTTTATCATTATTAATGATTTTTTAATTAGAACTTCCAAATTAATGTTTATTTTAATATATCTGAAAATTTAACCATGTTTATGAATTTTAACCATATTTATCATTCAATGATTGTTAAATTGAAAATTTCTAAATTAAGTTGGAACGTCCAATAAAGATATCATTGCCATCATTGCCCCATTTTGTTGTCTGTTGTTTAGTCTGCTAAGTCCACTAATTCACTGTTTGCATAGACAACTTAATTGTTTACTTTACTTTATTGGGGTTACAACGCTCTGTTCATAAATCATTTCTTCCATATCATGATTCGATTTCTCTGACTCGGCCTTGCATGAAAATATAAGATACAAAAAGAAATATAAACAAATAAACTAACATCCTAAATAGTTTTCACTAAGGCTTCATTTGTGAGTTTGATTATGCATTTAAAAGTTAGTTCTTAGTTTTATAATATTGATAGTATACTTTAAAGTTCATTTTTAATTTTGAAAAGTGCAATCTTAATAGAGTAGGGAGAGGATTTTTAAAATAATTTTTTATAATAACATATGTCTCTTTCGTCTTTGATATTTTAATCACTTTATTTTCAATTTTCAATTTTATGTTTTTGTCATGGAGATACCATCTTGGATATCTCAAAGTTCTAAACATTTATAAGAGTACTTTTTCCAACCTCTTTTTAACCAAAGATGGGTTAGGAAAGACATATGCGGACTTTTATTAATGAGAATGTTAATGTTTATCTTTCCATGAGATAGATAAAGTTTAATACATGCTTGAAATAATCTCTATATTTGCACATAGTAACATGAAAGTATCAAAATCATCAAATAATTAAATAATGAAAATCAAACTAAATATGTTTTGAACATAATAAAATGAAAGTATCGTGGAGAGTAATTAACTTATGAATGTAGGTATACTTATTTTTATATTATTAAGACATAGTAAAATGAAAGCATCAAGGTCAAGAATAATTAAATTATGAATTTAGTGGAATACTGGTTAATATTGTTAAAGAGAAGGCATGTTAAATGAAAGTGGTGGTCATCCTTAAGCTCCTTTGTATCCTAAGGTGTTTTTGAGTTGATCCAACAACCAATTTCACCATGGAGATAATAAACATTTATAATCAGAATTTTACTTATGCTCATTTTGTTTTTTAACTGTATATAATGTTCCAAAAATATTTTTTATGGATCATATAGAGATTGATAAAATATTTGTAATATTTCAATTTTTTTTATTAATGATTTTTATTATCGTTATTGATATTAACTTTAAACTTCATCTATATAAAACATTTGGTATTACATTTTTCAAAAAAACTAAATTTGAAATTTATAGGGCAACATTTGACTAAGGATTTCCTTAGACATGTAAATCCATTATGATATCTTATGTTCTATGTACTTATTAACTGAATGGGTAACATTGTAGATATTTTATTCAATACTGAATGGGTAATGTTGTAGATATTTTATTCAATAGTTAAATTGTTTTGTTTTAGAAAAATCTATAACCCATCCAATGAACATAGTTCATACTTGCACACATTACATATATATGTATGAAAATGTACACATCCATGAAGAGTTAAGGCCATAACAGTTTTGATTATTGGAGTGAATCTCACCTGGCATCTTGATACGTTATTTAGAGCCGCCAAAATAAATGCTTTATCACCCAACAACCTTGGGTACTCTTCTTTCCACATGGTACACATGGGTTGCAAAAGAATACATTGTCCCTCTCATTTCTCCCAGTTCATCATTCCTATACCCTTGATTCTCTAATTATATCCACTCTCCTCCCATAAATTTCCTAAGTAATAAAATCGCCTTCTCTTAAAATTCTTTGTTGTTAATCTCCTCATTACTCAAGACACATGTCTCTCACAAAACATATTACATGTGTGAAAAGGTTTAAGCATTCCCTTTCATCCTTTTCCTCTAATTAAATTAATGATATTAATAATACTCTCTAAGACCAACAATGTTTATCATATAATAAAAGGAATCAAAATGGTGATGAAATATACAAGGTTAATAATCTCTAAGACAAGTTTATCTCCAAGCCAATTTAGGAGATCCATGAGCGCAATGGTAGTCAAGACCAAAGCTCGACATCTGCAACATTACAAAGTTAAAACAAAATATGTCATATAAATGTGCCACGATAGTTGTAAGAACGCCAAATTTTGCATGTCCTAACATTGAAAAAAAATTTCCATCACTTTCAAATAAGTACCACAATATTGTACACCCATACAATGATTGAAAATATGTGTATCTTTCCATATTTCTTTGTAAAAAAGAAGTTTCCAAATGCTAGTGTAAAAATGAATAATGTATAGGCACCATGCAAATATATTATACAGGTAAGTGAGAGTAATATCCAGAGCATTGATAAATGCAACCCATAGAAATGTAATTTTTTTCTCATAGTATTTATCAATGACAAAAATATGCCCAACACTAGAGTCAAAATTGGTAAGTTTCCACGGAAATCTTGCCATCTTTGCATCAACTTCGCTAAAAGCAAGCATTGAACATGATTTACATCTGGAATGAACTTGTAACATGTCCTACATGCATAATTGACCAATAAACGTCAATGCTAGCCTTTAGCAAATGCTCATCATAAGTTATAAAATATTCTTGAATGTCGAAATATCTAAAGACATCTTCTGTTTTTAAATGTGTAGCAGTGCAGCTCAACGAGAGTGCACAAGGAGTTTGCACGAGTAGTTTGAAATGATGGGGATCCTAGAAATGCTTTGTCGACTGAGAACTGTTGACCAAAATGGTGGTCAACAAATCCTTATTCACTAACCATTTTGTTTCCCCTTAAAATTTTAAATAACTTGTGCAACTACATTTTTGTTTGTAATCAATTGGTCCTAAGGAGTGGATGAGGTGTGCACTAAGAGTCTAGATGTAAATTGATTGGTATTATTTYAGTAARCATCTTCAACTAAAGGGYTGGTCCACATATCTACCACATATGTCAGTCCATTTGTAGTAAATTTCAACAACTCCTAGTATTGGTTCAATGAGTGAATTGTTAGTTGTTCATTCCATGGACATGAAATACCATGCCTAAATATGAGGTGGCCCATTTTAGTGAAAAATTCCTTGATAGTTTGTTCCACTACGAAGTAACGCCATCATATAACCATTCATTTTATCGATATCAATCAACCAAAGGTACAATGGACATGTGTTTAAAAATAAGATTTTGATACTGTAACAACCAAATGTGGCTCAATGTGCATTTTTTCCCAATGATGATAGTGTACCTAGCTCAAAGTTCATTTGTCATACATTGCCTATTTTCTTTGGTTTACCTTTTTGTCTCCTTTGGAGTTTTCAAGTTAGGGAGTCATTTTTCCATTCTAGTGGTCCTTTGGTCCATTCCATATAAGCCCCTTTCCTTAGATTCTTCATGCCACCTCTTATTCTCTTGAGTTCTGCATTTATGGCTTGAGTCAAAACTAATTACTTGCTTGAGAAGTCACCGTTAACCTTTGGAGTGCGTAAACCCACAAGAATTGTGCAATCCCATCACCATTACATAAAGCAAATAGAAATTGATGGTGATATCCCATGATTCATAGGGGATTGCATGTTTCCATGGATTTTTCTATAAAATGAGGCCCTTTTCACTATTTGGGGGGTGTGCAACAGGTATCATTTTCCAAAATTGGGAGGGTCTGAGCATAATTCATCCAAGCCATATAGTCATGGAGGCATTCCAATGCTCATTTTGGCTATGGTAGTGGGGAATATCATTCAATTTGTCATTTTAACCTCATTCTCATGGTCATTTAACCTTGGCTCTTCCTCAAGCACCCAATTGAGGGTCTCTTATTTTCCCATTTGAGACTTTGCAGAGAAATTGTCTCTAATTTATTGTTTTCCTTGCTTGGGTTAGGATCTTTTCTCAATCCAGCTAATTTATGAGGTGTCATGTCCTTGGTCACCCTGCAATACCTACCTACAATATTCCTACAGTTGGACTCATTAAAGGTGACATGAGGACTCTTAAATTGGCATCAAACAACATTCAAAGGGCATGCATGTCTATTACATTCATGCTACTCTTTGCATAGGTGCCCCTACTTGTTGCCTTTCATTATAGAATATATTGTTTTTTGTTTGCTTCTCTCTTGCTTGTCTTTTCCTTCTATTTGTGATTTTCTTAGAGTAGAGTTTAGGGTTTACTGCCAACTATTTTTTAGATTCATTTTCCTCTTATATTCTCACAGAAAATTCAAGGGAAAATTAATGAATTACGACTTGATTGTAGGTAGAGGTTATCAAAGTTGCCATTACTCTTTTTCTTCACCCTATGTTGGCCATTGTAAGATATCTTGCATCTTGTGCTTGGATGCAATTTCATGTAATATGTGTGCACGTGTTTTCCCCCTTCTCTTGCTTACATATATAAGTCAACATGCCATTTGTGCCTTTTATAAATTACACATTGTATTTTTGTTCAACATATTTAATAATTTCATCATCGTATTTAGAAACAAGTTTGAGTAACCTAGTAATGAATATGCATTAAGTATTAAATGCATTGATTTCTTATTATTAACTTGTATTTTTTATTATAGTAAAGCATTGAGGAATTCATGAAACAACACTTGAGATTTTTTTGCATCTTTATTAAAGTATTTGTCAACCAAATGAGAAAATTTGAAACCCATAACTCGTTAAGGAAGGAATAGAGAAACTATGGTATTATGTTGGTAACTACAGAGGAAAGAGTTAAATAAAACGAATAACAAAATGGTGATGAAATATACAAGGATATAGCCACTTGGTCCATTCCATATAAGCTTGAGTATGTCCTTTGGTCCATTCCATATAAGCCCATTTCCTTATATTCTTCATGCCACCTCTTATTCTCTTGAGTTCTGCATTTATGGCTTGAGTCAAAACTAATTACTTGCTTGTGAAGTCACCATTAACCTTTGGAGTGTGTAAACCCACAAGGGATTGTGCAATCCCATCACCATTACACAAAAGAAAGAGAAATTGATGGTGATATCCCATGATCCATAGAGGATTGCATGTTTCCATGGAGTTTTCTATAAAATGAGGCCCTTTTCACTATTTGGGGGGTGTGCAACGGGTATCATTTTCCAGACTTGGGAGGGTATGAGAATAATTCATCCAAACCATATAGTCATGGAGGCATTCCAATGCTCGAATATCATTCAATTTTTCATCTTAATCTCATTCTCATGGTCATTTAACCTTGTTTCTTCCTCAAGCACCCAATTGAGGGTCTCTTCTTTTCCCTTTTGATACTTTACAGATAAATTGTCTCTAATTTATTGTTGTCCTTGCTTAGGTTAGTATCTTTGCTTAGTCCAACTAAATGTAACATGTTATCCTATAAATGTCTTTCTTATTACAATATTCACTTCTTATAAGCAAACCAATAAACCCAAAGGAAGGTTTTGGGTCATCAAAATTGCTAAGCAATATGAATTCTCAGAAGGTTGAGTTCATCATCATTTAAAATAGGAGTAGATTGAAAACCATTCTTTTTTGGATGAAGTTTCAGGCAGAAGATTTAGAATGTCACTAAAACCTTATTTTTCAAATTCTAACTAAAATAGAATGAAATGAAGCTTGTCTTTAATCTTTTATGGGTTTCATGGAATACAATTTCTTTTTTCCAAGGAGTTTTCACAAAGGGTCCATTTGTGAGTTTGATTATGCATTTAAGAGTTAATTCTTAGTTTGATAGTGTACCTTAAAGTTAGTTTTTAATTTTGAAACTTGCAATCTTAATAGAGTAGGGAGAGGATTTTTAAAACATTTTTTTATAATAACATATGTCTCTTTTGTCTTTGATATTTTAATCATTTTATTTTTGATTTTCAATTTTAGGTTTTTGTCATAGAGATACCATCTTGGATATCTCAAAGTTCTAAACATTTATCACAATCATTTTTCCAAACCTCTTTTTAACTAAACATGGGTTAGGAAAGACATATGCAAACTTTTATTAATGAGAATATTGATGTTTATCTTTCCATGAGATATGAGATAGTTAAAGTTTAATACACACCTGAAATAATCTCTATATTTGCACATAGTAACATGAAAGTATCAAAACCATCAAGTAATTAAATAATGAAAATCAAACTAAATATGTTTTGAACATAATAAAATGAAGAGTAATTAACTTATGAAAGTAGGTATAATTCTTTTTATATTATTAAGACATAGTAAAATGAAAGCATCAA
>JASDQU010753843.1:45020-67096 GCA_032191745.1 Picea mariana
GCCGGGACCTGAAACTGTGATTGCTAGGAACTGAGAAAGAAGAAGCTATGTGCAAAGATTCATCCTGGAATTGTGAAAGCTCTGTGCGTAGATCTGTCCCCTAGTGCGCAGTATTATACTTGACTTATAAATCTTTGTGCTGAAGAAAGAAGATCAGATCTAAAAGAAAGAAGCCCAATCTGAAGAAAAGAAGATCAGATCTGAAGGAAAGAAGTAAGATATGAATGCTTGGCACTCTAAGAAAGGTAAAAGTAAGAATTTATGATCAAAAGAGGTAAGATTTGTAAGCTCTGTGCTCTGACAAAGGTAATAATAGTTAAAAGTGTTATATCTGAAAGATTTGTGCTTTGTAGAAGTAAGATAAGTGGAAACTTTTGTTTCTAGAGTATGAATCTAGGTATGTTTAATAGAGTCTGTCCTAGTTTGAAATCTAGGGAATTAATAGATGAAAGAAGGTTTGATATGAGTAGATCTGATAAGAATAGTGAAAGATATATTATACCTATGCATAGAAAGAATGTTTGGACTAACGAATGGATGCAGGATCCTAGAAATAAATTGTTGCAGGTTGTCTCATACGATCCTAGCACGCAGTACAGAAGAGGCTCGGGATCATTTAAAAGGAAGAGAGGATTAACCCTCTGTTATAGTGGCAGAAGGTCGAGACATCTTGCTAAGGAATGCCCTGGTGGAAGACCTAGTTGTCTTTATTGTAAATCTCTAGACCATGAAGTATTAGATTGCCCTGGAATGATTGCTAAGCTTGAAAGAATGAATTTGAATCGAGAAAACCCTAAGGCATATCAATAACCTACAAACGAACCTCATAAAGAATCAGAGAAAGCATTGCTATAGATGAAAGAAACCCTGAATGACCACCGACATGTCAACTTATCTGAGATATTCAAAGAGAAGGAATGCATTGAAGCAAGAATAGGAGACTTCGACATTGACTGTGTTCTGGATGAGGAAACACAGATGAATATTATGCTAGAGAGAACCTGGGAAGCTATAGAAAGGCCTGATATGATCCCTTCACTAGGAGGAATAGGTTTATTCAGAGGAAATCTAGTAAACCTATGTGGAAGGCTAGCTTAGATACCTATGACTGTCAATGGAACTTCGACAGAAAAAGACTTTGAGATTATTAAATTTGTCGAAGACAGCGCCCCGTTTACCATGCTAATAGGAAAACCTTGGATTGATAGAGATCAAGCCAGATGAAAGGAAGAAGAAGAAGTTTTGGAACAGAAGAAGCAAGAGCTAAAAGATTTTATGACCAAAAGGATCGTGCACTTGATTAACGAACAGGAGAGCAGATAGTAGATATTTAATGCTATCAACCCGGATGTCAAAGTTAAGAGAACTCTAGAGGATCCACAGAAGATTGAATTACCTATCCCAGAAAAAGAAGAAGTATTATCCAATAACCCTAGGAAAGAATTTCAATAGTGCGAAGTAATTAAGACCAAAGAAGATAAGAATCAGAATGAGAAAATCACTACCGAGATGAAGCTCACTGGAAAGAAGGATAGAAATTTAAGAAGGAAGAGGGATAAGACTGAAAAGTTATAGGATATTCTAGAAGAGACCTCGCAGAAAGAAAAATTGCAGAATTGGAGCTTCGTCGAGATATTAGAACAACACATGGCACTTCGCCATGACGAAGCAATATAGCCATCGGGGTTATTATAGCCATTCGATCGATGCTTCGAATGGGCAGAAAAACAATAAAGGTTCATCATCAGACTGTTGGATTGTGCCATAATGGATTGAACAGGAGTTAATGGAGGCCCATACCCGTTGCAAGCCAACCGTTGTCGAATTACCTATTTATCTCATCCTACCATGCATCGAGAACACTTTTTCCAATCGAGAATTCGAGCCCACAGACTAAGACGAGTTTATACAATGATCATTGTGCTCTCATTCTCCATCTCATTACCATGTCTGAGTTGTTCCCCGACCCTGAGAATTGTTTACCTCAAGTGTGTATGTTAGAAGCATTGAGCGTTGCAGAGAAAGCCGCTAAGGAATTTTTGATCGACTTGATGACAGAGAGAGTCATGTCGGAGAGAGGAGTGTCTACAGGTGTACAAGAATCTTCGATGAGAGGACTACAGGCCTCTCCATCCACTGCTTGAGCCAGACCATCACGGTCAGCTGATGAGAAATGAGCAAAGCACAGAGACAATATCATGAATGCTAAGCTGATTCTGAGCATTCTAACTTCTTATCTACCACCCCTGAGTGGTGCAATAAACCGAGACAGTGTGCCCCAAGATTTTGAATATGAATTGATCACTGCGTACCTTCCGAAGGGGATACACGTAGTGCACGCAGATCAGGATAAGATCACAGCGTTGAAGTTTAGTAACTTCAACCTCGGTGACAGGAAAGTGTACAATATGATAGCCCCATATAAGTATCTGGCTAGAACCAAGGGAAATAATTCAAAGGTCATTCCCCAACAGTGGACCATGAACCTTGCGTAGTCCACACTACTTAATGTAATGAATATTCCTCACTTCGTGAGGCATCAAGAAGTGAACGCGTGCATCAAGTTTTTGTTGTCCTGCTATCATGGAGGATACTTATGGTTGAACCGTCGCATCATAATGGATCCGACTTTGATCAATTGAATCATAGGGCTTATCATGCAAGGCCCTGACCCATAGGATTTCTACCCCAGAAAGACTGCGGATCACGCTCTTTCCCAAAGGATAAAGGATACTTATGGCGATGTAGAGAAGGGCACGTGCGGCTACAAGGTAGCCTCTATCCAGAGCGGCGTAGTGCGCATTTCCTGTCAGCTGATCATAGGAAAGCTAGTTCGCAAGAACCGACCGACCTAAGTAACTGGATTCGTAGTCGACTTCACAGGGAAGTGCATGGAGGGGCTACAAATGAATTGGGCGAAGTACCTTGTAAACCAACTGGAACTAGATTGCAGGGAAGCACAAGACCAAGGATATGAGTTCCACTTCAGTTGGCTTCTCATACTGATCACTTTCATTGCATGGGAGATGCTGGAAGGTGAGACCTTCCCAGACACCGATCCCTTTGAACCTCTAGCCACGAAGTTCAGTACACTATGGTACTCCAATGACATGAACAAGCAATGGCAGTTGAATTTCGTCTTCCACACGTATTATAACCAATTGAAGGTAGCCATACATTCCACACCTAGCATCACCCCAAACAATCTCCACAGTTTCAAGCCCTTAATGAAATTCAGCGCAGACCTCCATTTCATCTACATCACCACAGGCACTGACGAGCATAAACAACAATTGCAGTCATACTACAAGTTAATGGAGGATGACTTGTAGGAGATTACCAAGGAATGGTCAGTGGACCTACTTGTTCCAATGGACCCTATGAAGATGTCTAATGTTGATAGCCCCGAAACTGCGCTGGATATAGCTGGACCTAGCAAGATAAAGAAGACTAAAGAGTTCCACAATTTAGATAGTGCATCCGTGAAGACAGCTTCCATCTCAGCAGAGCAAAGAGGAGATGGCACAGAATTTGAACTGAAGAAAGGTGAGGTTACACCGCAAAGAGACGAGGAGGATACCTCGAAGAAAAGGAAGTTTTCCCCTCCGAAACCTTCTTCAAGGAAGAAAATGAAAGCAACCAGAACCAAATTCGAGACCACCCTCACCTAAGACGACTTCAACTTCATCGTCGCAACACTGAATGATGCTTTGCTAGAGATAGAAGAGAAGTAAGAAGCTAAGAAGGAGGAGGTGTTCAGATGGATTAAGGATGAACTCCAAGGAGTGCATCAGGAACTATAGTCCAGCCGTGCAGTATCCACTGTGCCCTGACAGTTGGAACACCAGAACTAGGTGATGAGCCCACTCAATTACACTACATTGATGACACCGTTAAAGACCACCTTTGATGAGCTAAGAGAGAGACAACACAAGCCACCCAAGATTTAGCGCAAGTACAGAAAGACCTTGAGTAGCAACAAAGTGCTACAGAATGATAAAATCTTTCTGTACAAGCAAAATGGGATGAAGAAAAAGTAGAGCTACAATAAAGCAAGGAGCAGTTGCTCACCGAGCAACTTGAAGTTAAGGAAAGGATCAACAGAGCACTTCGTTCTATGATAGTTGTCGAAGCACAGACCGGGGAACAAGTCCCATAGTAGGTGGCACAACTAGAAGAGGTAATCTAGAAGCTACAATAATGCATCGCCGACTTAGAGCTTCGCACAGTACCTGAAACCCCACAGGAGATAAGGAACCAAAAAGAAGCAGTTGCCCACAGCACAGTTGATTGACTAAAATCTCTTGCCTTGGAGTGAAAGTAGCTCAGTAACCGCAACACCCAGACCTATGAAAATCTCACTGAAAACCTTGAATTACAGACACTGGAGTCACAGCTCCAAGAAGCGAAGCAGAATGCAGATACACTACAGGTGCAGCTGAAGGCCCTATCAGCTATAGACAGAATGAAGAGGTCTCATGAACAACATACATCTCAGCAGCAGATCCATATGCTTCAAAGCAAAGTGATGGAAGTCACTCAACAAATTTAACCTATGCAAGATAAGTCATGTCTGTTGTTTACAGAGGTCGAGTGCTAAGGAGAAGAGCTAGAACAGGTCGTCCTCACAGCAAAATAGCGCCTAGAAGGACCAGTGAATGATGTAGTGATCTAGGAGTTCACCGAAAAAGAGGACACAACAAAGCAGCAAGTCGAAGCAGCTCGAGCCAAGCTCGAGGCATTCGAGGCAGAATTGCTTAGACCAGAGTGACTTGGGATGAGTCATAGGTGAGTGTTGAGGGCCTGTTGGCCCTTGACCAAGTTTTGGGAATTTCTTGGTCATAATGACCTATTTTGGAACTTTGATAGCCTGTCGAAGAAGGAGCGCAAGATGAAGCGGAGATCACAGGATCTCGGCCCCCTTTTGGGCCCCTTTTTGGGTTTTTAGGAATATGTAACANNNNTGTTGGCCCATGGGTTTACCCATGTTTAGGCCTATTTTTTATGTATATATAGATGTCTAGGCCATATAGAGAAGTAGAAAAACCGGCATCTATGTGATGTAAGCTAAGTGACAAGGGTTGAATCTGTGTAATCAAGGCTTTGTGCATTCGATGTAAGACTTGCAGAGCTAAGTGCAAGTCCTTGGGAGAGACTATAGAAGGATTTATATTGTAATGCAAGGAAGAAGGATCTAGCGAGCTGCACAGATCTTTTGTCCTGTGCGGAGTAAGGGTTTTGAGGCTCTGTGATTGTAACTGATTGGTTGAAGACAATAAAGAAGAAGAGTTGGTGGACGTAGCCCTAGGGTTGGGGTGAACCACATAAACACTGTGTGATGTGATTTGTTCTTTGTCTTGATGTGTTTACATGTTACATACTAAGTGTTATGATATGTTTAGATATATCTATTCATGCTTGGTGCTTATTATATGTGAGAATGTTAGATCTGATCTAGATATTCATTCTTAGTGATTGATATGCTCTGTCTGATCCATTTGTATATGCTAAAGTGCTTGAATATTGTAGATTAGTGTGAGTACTGTGAAGCTCTGTTGTATCGGCAAAGTGAATAGTGATTACATATTAAGGGACCGATGGTGCTAAATGCTTTATTAAGTAGTACAATCAGGTCATATTTTAACGCATGTTCTTCTTTTTCTTCTGCCAACGCTAATACCAATGATTCTCAAACGCGTACGACGAGGGGAGAATATGTAACATCATCTCCGTCTTCAAATTCAAATAGCAGAGACGATCAGAATGGCCCCAACCCAATTCTCCACAGCTACGACCTCTATTGATAAGGTGAGCTATGTTGGATAATTGATAAATATAATAAATGTGAATTACATTATATCAGAGAATGTAGTTGTCAAGCTAAAACAAAACAACTAACAGAATTATTTTTCATTTCTTTCTGGGAAAAAATCTACCACCCAAAGGCGTTCGGTTTTCTTTCCTCTCCACAAAAAAATGCAGTATTTAAACCTTCTGTACAATCTTACCATTGTCAATGATTTTTTAATTGGAACCCCTAATTTTTTTATTTTAATATATTCGAAATTTTACTCATGTTTATCATTATTAATGATTTTTTAATTGGAACTTCCAAATTAATGTTTATTTTAATATATCTGAAAATTTAACCATGTTTATGAATTTTAACCATGTTTATCATTCAATGATTTTTAAATTAGAACTTTCTAAATTAAGTTGGAACGTCCAATAAAGATATCATTGCCATCATTGCCCCATTTTGTTGTCCGCTGTTTAGTCTGCTAAGTCCACTAATTCACTGTTTGCATAGACAAATTAATTGTTTACTTTACTTTATTGGGCTTACAACGGACTGTTCATAAATCATTTCTTCCATATCATGATTCGATTTCTCTGACTCGGCCTTGCATGAAAATATAAGATACAGAAAGAAATATAAACAAATAAACTAACATCCTAAATAGTTTTCACTAAGGGTCCATTTGTGAGTTTGATTATGTATTTAAGAGTTAGTTTTTAGTTTTATAGTGTTGATAGTGTACCTTAAAATTAGTTTTTAATTTTGAAAAGTGCAATCTTAATAGAGTAGGGAGAAGATTTTTAAAATAATTTTTTATAATAACATATGTCTCTTTTGTCTTTGATATTTTAATCACTTTATTTTCAATTTTCAATTTTCAATTTTAGGTTTTTGTCATGGAGATACCATCTTGGATATCTCAAAGTGATAAACATTTATAAGAGTACTTTTTCCAACCTCTTTTTAACCAAAGATGGGTTAGAAAAGACATATGCAAACTTTTATTAATGAAAATGTTGATGTTTATCTTTTCATGAGATAGATAAGGTTTAATACATGCCTGAAATAATCTCTATATTTGCAAATAGTAACATGAAAGTATCAAAATCATCAAATAATTAAATAATGAAAATCAAACTAAATATGTTTTGAACATAATAAAATGAAAGTATCGTGGAGAGTAATTAACTTATGAATGTAGGTATACTTATTTTTATATTATTAAGACATAGTAAAATGAAAGCACCAAGGTCAAGAATAATTAAATTATGAATTTAGTGGAATACCCGTTAATATTGTTAAAGAGAAGGCATGTTAAATGAAAGTGGTGGTCATCCTTAAGCTCCTTTGTATCCTAAGGTGTTTTTGAGTTGATCCAACAACCAATTTCACCATGGAGATAATAAACATTTATAATCAGAATTTTACTTATGCTCATTTTGTTTTTTAATTGTATATAATGTTCCAAAAATATTTTTTTATGGATCATATAGAAATTGATAAAATATTTGTAATATTTCAATTTTTTTTATTAATGATTTTTATTATTGTTATTGATATTAACTTTAAACTTCATCTATACAAAACATTTGGTATTACATTTTTTTTAAAAACTAAATTTGAAATTTAAATTCTATTGAGAATAACCAAATCTATCAAAATTTTGAACTTTGACAATGTCATGATTCTTTTTCTAATAGATTATATTTCACTAAGTTTGGCTTTGTATAGATTCAAATTTATGACTTCATCAATATAAATGTACATTGTATTTTTGTTATAGCACTTAAATATGTACAAATTTACCCAAAATAACTAAAGAAATGTCTAAATACACCAAAAAAAACTAGATGAAGGACACATAATGAGAACCTAAAAACAAATAAATTAGAAAATAACTTTATATATGGAAAACCTAACTATATAAAACTGTTGTCTTTATTGGAGCATTAAATGAGTATGATTGTGTTTTATATATACTAATTATAATTTTAATATAAGTATAGATCCAATTTCAGCTATATACTAAGTTACTTAGAAAATCCTATGTAAAGATATTCCTATGTAAAGTAGACTTAAGTAGTTCTTAGTATTTTGGTTAAGGTTTGAGAAATATAGAGGAGGTAAAATTGGGATAGCATATTGTGAATGAGAAAAAGTTACAACAAAATCTTTACTTTTGTTAATAATAGCATTCTTGGAATTTTGTTTTTTTTTATAATTTTTTTTCTTGACATATACCTTATTCTATGGGACAATTATGAAATAGTTTTACACTTTTGATGAAACAATGCCCACTGGAAATAACATCAAAAGTTAACTATATCAAATATAATACTTATATTAGTTAAAAATGATTATGTTTTATTTATCCTAATTATCGTGTACTGCTCAAGTATGTCATGTTTCCAGAACATGTACAATTTATAATTTATATATTATGTAAGGTACATCTCCAAAAATCCAAGTAATAAATAGGTTGAGAACATTCCATGTACATCTCATTTGGATAACCCCTAGTATTCTAATTTTTAATTTGTGAAATTTGGAAGAGATGGCTTAGATACACCTTAGTATTCTAGTTTTTAATTTGTAAAATTTGGAAGAAAATAAATTTGGATAAGGTCATAAGAGAGAAAAGGTAGGGGTAGTAATTACTATAAAAAAATACATAACAAGCCTTGTTAGTGATGGCATGGGTGATAAAACACATTCATCAAGAACTTTACAAGTCAACTCAATGGAACCTTGGAAACCTTAAGCTTAACAACCCTACATGCTAGAGGGTAGAACCATGCTTAAGGTTTGATAACATTGCACACAAATGGATTGAAGGTGAAATATCAACATCAAGATTTAGGCCTTATTATGTAGAGGATTTCTTGATATACATGTATAGAAAAACCAAGATCGTCTAATGTTATTTTGTAAAAATAACATGCAACATTCATAGTTGAAAATTGATCTAAAAAATTCAAATAGCCAAAAATAAACTCTACATGTAACAAATGGAACAAGGAATAAGAAAGGAAAATATCTAACCAATTTCCCATATTATGTTGTATATGATTTTGGCCCTTTGATGTATAATATGAATACTCAATGTAACCATGATTGTATCTACTCTAGCAATCAAGTTTTATTTGGCATTAAAAGTGTACATCTTCAAGCCGATGTGTTTGAATAGACAATCTATAATGGCTTGTGCATGATGTTGTCCAGTTTATAGGGCAACATTTGACTAAGGATTTCCTTAGACATGTAAACCCATTATGATATCTTATGTTCTATGGACTTATTAACTAAATGGGTAACATTTTAGATATTTTATTCAATACTGAATGGGTAATGTTGTAGATATTTTATTCAATAGTTAAATTGTTTTGTTTTAGAAAAATCTATAACCCATCCAATGAATGTATAGTTCATACTTGCACACATTACATATATATGTATAAAAATGTACACATCCATGAAGAGGTAAGGCCATAACAGTTTTGATTATTGGAGTGAATCTCACCTGGTATCTTGATACATTATTCAGAGCCGCCAAAATAAATGCTTTATCACCCAACAACCTTGGGTACTCTTCTTTCCACATGGTACACATGGGGTGAAAAAGAATACATTTTCCCTCTCATTTCTCCCAATTCATCATTCCTATACCCTTGATTCCCTAATTATATCCACTCTCCTCCCATAAATTTCCTAAGTAATAAAATCCCCTTCTCTTAAAATTCTTTGTTGTTAATCTCCTCCTTACTCAAGCCACGTGTCTCTCACAAAACATATTACATGTGTGAAAAGGTTTAAGAATTCCCTTTCATCCTTTTCCTCTAATTAAATTAATGATATTAATAATACTCTCTAAGACCAACAATGTTTATCATATAATAAAAGGAATCAAAATGGTGATGAAATATACAAGATTAATAATCTCTAAGACAAATTTATCTCCAAGCCAATTTAGGAGATCCATGAGCGCAATGGTAGTCAAGACCAAAGCTCGACATCTGCAACATTACAAAGTTAAAACAAAATATGCCATATAAATGTTCCATGATAGTTGTAAGAACACCAAATTTTGCATGTCCTAACATTGAAAAAAAAATTCCATCACTTTCAAATAAGTACCACAATATTGTACACCCATACAATGATTGAAAATATGTGTATCTTTCCATATTTCTTTGTAAAAAAGAAGTTTCCAAATGCTAGTGTAAAAATGAATAATGTATAGGCACCATGCAAATATATTATATAGGTAAGTGAGAGTAATATCCAGAGCATTGATAAATGCATCCCATAGAAATGTAATTTTGTTCTCATAGTATTTATCAATGACAAAAATATGCCCGACACTAGAGTAAAAATTGGTAAGTTTCCACGACAATCTCGCCATCTTTGCATCAACTTCGCTAAAAGTAAGTATTGAACATGTTTTACATCTGGAATGAACTTGTAACATGTCATACATGCATAATTGACCAATAACCATCAATGTCAGCCTTTAGCAAATGCTCATCATAAGTTATAAAATATTCTTGAATGTCGAAATATCTAAAGACATCTTCTGTTTTTAAATGTGTAGCAGTGCAACTCAACGAGAGTGCACAAGGAGTTTGCACGAGTAGTTTGAAATGATGGGGATACTAGCAATGCTTTGTCGACCGAAAACTGTTGACCAAAATGGTGGTCAACAAATCCTTATTCACTAACCATTTTATTTCCCCTTAAAATTTTAAATAACTTGTGCAACTACATTTTTGTTTGTAATCAATTGGTCCTAAGGAGTGGATGAGGTTTGCACTAAGAGTCTAGATGTAAACTGATTGGTATTATTTCAATAAACATCTTCAACTAAAGGGTTGGTCCACATATCTACCACATATGTCAGTCCATTTGTAGTAAATTTCAACAACTCCTAGTATTGGTTCAATGAGTGAATTGTTAGTTGTTCATTCCATGGACATGAAATACCATGCCTAAATATGAGGTGGCCCATTTTAGTGAAAAATTCCTTGATAGTTTGTTCCACTACGAAGTAACGCCATCATATAACCATTCATTTTATCGATATCAATCAACCAAAGGTACAATGTATGAGTGTTTAAAAATAAGATTTTGATACTGTAACAACCAAATGTGGCTCAACGTGCATTTTTTCCCAATGATGATAGTGTACCTAGCTCAAAGTTCATTCGTCATATATTGGCTATTTTCTTTAGTTTCCCTTTTTGTGTCCTTTGGAGTTTTCAAGTTAGGGAGTCACTTTTCCATTCAAGTGGTCCTTTGGTCCATTCCATATAAGCCCCTTTCCTTAGATTCTTCATGCCACCTCTTATTCTCTTGAGTTCTGCATTTATGGATTGAGTAAAAACTAATTACTTGCTTGTGAAGTCACCATTAACCTTTGGAGTGCGTAAACCCACAAGAGATTGTGCAATCCCATCACCATTACATAAAACAAATAGAAATTGATGGTGATATCCCATGATCCATAGGGGATTGCATGTTTCCATGGATTTTTCTATAAAATGAGGCCCTTTTCACTATTTGGGGAGTGTGCAACAGGTATCATTTTCCAAACTTGGGAGGGTCTGAGCATAATTCATCCAAGTCATATAGTCATGGAGGCATTCCAATGCTCATTTTGGCTATGGTAGTGGGGAATATAATTCAATTTGTCATCTTAACCTCATTCTCATGGTCATTTAACCTTGGCTCTTCCTCAAGCACCCAATTGAGGGTCTCTTATTTTCCCATTTGAGACTTTGCAGAGAAGTTGTCTCTAATTTATTGTTTTCCTTGCTTGGGTTAGGATCTTTGCTCAATCCAGCTAATTTATGAGGTGTCATGTCACCCTGCAATACCTACCTACAATGTTCCTATAGTTGGACTCATTGAAGGTGACACGAGGACTCTTAAATTGGAATCAAACAACATTCAAAGGGCATGCATGTCTATTACATTCATGCTACTCTTTGCATAGGTGCCCCTACTTGTTGCCTTTCATTATAGAATATATTGTTTGTTGTGTGCTTCTCTCTTGCTTGTCTTTTCCTTCTATGTGTGATCTTCTTAAAGTAGAGTTTAGGGTTTACTGTCAACTATTTTTTAGATTCATTTTCCTCTTATATTCTCACAAAAAATTCAAGGGAAAATTAACAAATTACGACTTGAATGTAGGTAGAGGTTATCAAAGTTTCCATTACTCTTTTTCTTCACCCTATGTTGGCCACTGTAAGAGATCTTGCATCTTGTGCTTGGATGCAATTTCATGTAATATGTGTGCACTTGTTTTCACCCTTCTCTTGCTTACATAGATAAGTCAACATGCCATCTGTGCCCTTTATAAATTACACATTGTATATTTGTTCAACATATTTAATAATTTCATCATCGTATTTAGAAACAAGTTTGAGTAACCTAGTAATGAATATGCATTAAGTATCAAATGCATTGATTTCTTATTATTAACTTGTATTGTTTATTATAGTAAAGCATTGAGGAATTCATGAAACAACACTTGATATTTTTTTGCATCTTTATTAAAGTATTTGTCAACCAAATGAGAAAATTTGAAACCCATAACTCGTTAAGGAAGGAATAGAGAAACTATGGTATTATGTTGGTAACTACAGAGGAAAGAGTTAAATAAAACGAATAACAAAATGGCGATGAAATATACAAGGATATATCCACTTGGTCCATTTCATATAAGCTTGAGTAGGTCCTTTGGTCCATTCCATATAAGCCCATTTCCTTATATTCTTCATGCCACCTCTTATTCTCTTGAGTTCTGCATTTATGGCTTGAGTCAAAACTAATTACTTGCTTGTGAAGTCACCATTAACCTTTGGAGTGTGTAAACTCACAAGGGATTATGCAATCCCATCACCATTACACAAAAGAAAGAGAAATTGATGGTGATACCCCATGATCCATAGAGGATTGCATGTTTCCATGGAGTTTTCTATAAAATGAGGCCCTTTTCACTATTTTGGGGGTGTGCAATGGGTATCATTTTCCAGACTTGGGAGGGTATGAGAATAATTCATCCAAACCATATAGTCATGGAGGCATTCCAATGCTCGAATATCATTCAATTTTCCATCTTAATCTCATTCTCATGGTCATTTAACCTTGTTTCTTCCTCAAGCACCCAATTGAAGGTCTCTTCTTTTCCCTTTTGATACTTTTCAGATAAATTGTCTCTAATTTATTGTTTTCCTTGCTTAGGTTAGTATCTTTGCTCAGTCCAACTAAATGTAGCATGTTATCCTATAAATGTCTTTCTTATTACAATATTCACTTCTTATAATCAAACCAATAAACCCAAAGGAAGGTTTTGGGTCATTGAAATTGCTAAGCAATATGAATTCCCAGAAGGTTGAGTTCATCGGCATTTAAAATAGGAGTAGATTGAAAACTATTCTTTTTTGGACGAAGTTTTAGGCAGAAGATTTAGAATGTCACTAAAACCTTATTTTTCAAATTCTAACTAAAATATAATGAAATGAAGCTTGTCTTTAATCTTTTATGGGTTTCATAGAATACAATTTCTTTTTTCCAAAGAGTTTTCACAAATGGTCCATTTGTGAGTTTGATTATGCATTTAAGAGTTAGTTCTTAGTTTGATAGTGTACCTTAAAGTTAGTTTTTAATTTTGAAACTTGCAATCTTAATAGAGTAGGGAGAGGATTTTTAAAACAATTTTTTATAATAACATATGTCTCTTTTGTCTTTGATATTTTAATCATTTTATTTTCGATTTTCAATTTTAGGTTTTTTTCATAGAGATACCATCTTGGATATCTCAAAGTTCTAAACATTTATCACAGTCCTTTTTCCAACCTCTTTTTAACCAAAGATGGGTTAGGAAAGACATATGCAAACTTTTATTAATGAGAATATTGATGTTTATCTTTCCATGAGATACGAGATAGATAAAGTTTAATACACACCTGAAATAATCTCTATATTTGCACATAGTAACATGAAAGTATCAAAACCATCAAGTAATCAAATAATGAAAATCAAACTAAATATGTTTTGAACATAATAAAATGAAGAGTAATTAACTTAAGAAAGTAGGTATAATTCCTTTTATATTATTAAGACATAGTAAAATGAAAGCATCAAGGTCAAGAATAATTAAATTATGAACTTAGTAAAACACTGGTTTATATTGTTAAAGAGAGGGCATGTTAAATGAAAGTGGTGGTCATCCTTAAGCTCCTTTGTATCCTAAGGTGTTTTTGAGTTGATCCAAGAACCAATTTCACTATGGAGTTAATAAACATTTATAATCAAAATTTTACTTATGCTCATCTTGTTTTTTCATATTAATTATTTTTATTATAGTTATTGATATTAACTTTAAACTTCATCTATATAAAACATTTGGTATTACAAATTTTATGGTTACTTAATATTTTTTATTTTCTTTAAAACTAAATTTGAAATTTAAATTATGTTGAGAATAACCTAATGTATCAAAATTTTGAACTTTGATGACTTTATGATTCTTTTTCTAAAAGATTATATTTCACTAACCTTGGATTTGTATAGATACAAATTTATGACTTCATCAATACAATGTTCATTTTTTTTTCTATAGCACTTAAATATGTACAAATTTACCCAAAATAACTAAAGAAATGTCTAAATACACCAAAAAAACTAGACGAAGGAAACATGATAAGAAAATAAAAACAAATAAATTAGAAAATAACTTCATATATGAGAAAACTAACTATATAAAATTATTGTTTTTAATCGAGCATAAAATGAGTATGATTATGTTTTATATGTACTAACTATATATTAATATAAGTATAGCTTCAATTTCAGCTATATACTAAGTTACGTAGAAAATCCTATGTAAAGATATTCCTCTCTAAAGTAAATGTAAGTAGCTCGTAGTATTTTGGTTAAGGTTTGAGAAATATAGAGGTAAATTGTGATAGGATATTGTGAATGAGAAAAAGTTACAACAAAATCTTTACTTTTGTTAATATTAGCATTCGTGGATTTTATTTTTATTTTTTGACATATACCTTATTCTATGGGACAGCTATGAAATAGTTTTACACTTTTGATGAAATAATGCCCACTGGAAATAACACCAAAAATTAACTATATCAAATATAATACTTATATTAGCTAAAAATGATTATGTTTTATTTATCCTAATTATAGTGTACTACTCAAGTATGCCATGTTTCAAGAACATGTACAATTTATAATTTATATATTATGTAAGGTGCATCTCCAAAACTCCAAGTAATAAATAGGTTGAGAACATTCCATGTACATCTCATTTGGATAACCCCTAGTATTCTAATTTTTAATTTGTGAATTTTGGAAGAGATGGCTTAGATACAACTTAGTATTCTAGTTTTTAATTTGTAAAATTTGGAAGAAATGAAATTTGGATAAGGTCATAAGAGAGAAAAGGTAGGGGTAGTAATTACTATAAAAAAATACATAACAAGCTTTGTTAGTGATGGCATGGGTAATAAAACACATTCATCAAGAACTTTACAAGTCGACTCAATGGAACCTTGGAAACTTTAAGCCTAGCAACCCTACATTCTAGAGGGTAGAACCATGCCTAAGGTTTGATAGCATTGCACACAAATGGATTGAAGACAAAATATCAACATCAAGATTTAGGCCTTATTATGTGGAGGATTTCTTGATATACATGTATAGAAAAACCAAGATCATCTAATATTATTTTGTAAAAGTTACATGCAACATTCATAGCTGCAACTTGATCTAAAAAATTAAAATAGACAAAAATAAACTATACATGTAACAAATGGAACAAGGAATAGGAAAAGAAAATATCTAACCAATTTCCCACATTATGTTGTATACAACTTTGGCCCTTTGATGTGGTCACATGAATACTCATTGTAACCATGATTGTATTCACTCTAGCAATCAAGGTTTATTTGGAATTAAATGTGTACATCTTCAATCCGATGTGTTTGAATAGACAATCTATAATGGCTATGTGCTTTGGTGGAGATAAAACTAGGGCTTGTGCATGATGTTGTCCAATTTATAGGGAAACATTTGACTAAGGATTTCCTTAGACATGTAAACCCATTATGATATCTTATGTTCTATGTACTTCTTAACTGAATGGGTAACATTGTAGATATTTTATTCAATATTGAAAAAGTAACATTGTAGATATTTTATTCAATAGTTAAATTGTTTTGTTTTAGAAAAAGATATAACCCATCCAATGAATATAGTGCATACTTACACACATTAGATATATATGTATAAAAATGTACACATCCATGAAGAGGTAAGGCCATAACAGTTTTGATTATTGGAGTGAATCTCACCTGGCATATTGATACATTATTCAGAGCCGCCAAAATAAATGCTTTATCACCCAACAACCTTGGGTACTCTTCTTTCCACATGGTACACATGGGGTGCAAAAGAAGACATTGTCCCTCTCATTTCTCCCAGCTCAATATTCTTGTATCCTTCAATTATATCCACTCTCCTCCCATAAATTTCCTAAGTAATAAAATCCCCTTCTCTTAAAATTCTTCATTGTTAATCTCCTCCTTACTCAAGCCACATGTCTCTCGCAAAACATATTACATGTGTGAAAACGTTTAAGCATTCCCTTTCATCATTTTTCTCTCATTAAATTAATGATATTAATAATACTCTCGAAGACCAACAATGTTTATCATATAATAAAAGGAATCATGGTAATTATTGTTTAGAATATCARTGCAATGAAAGTACCTAGATCATTAGAGTTTTCATAAGYGMTGARGTCTTGAGGAGTGGTCAAGTTATGACACTAGGTAAAGTTATACCTTTAGGGTGGGTTGAAAGGAAATGGTGCTCATCCTCAACCTCCTCTATATCAAAAATTCTAGAAATTTGCTCATCCCAAGACACTTTTAGGTTATCCTAGTGACCAATGTCAATATGTACATCATGAGCATTTATCCTAATAGTGGTGATATTTTTTTGTTCTTTAGACCTAAAATGTTGGAAAAATAGTTTTGATCTTTGTAAATCATGTTTTTTCATTTATTAAACTTGAAACTATTGAAATATTGTAACTTCAAAGAATATTCTAATTATATTTGAGTTATTATTTAATAGATCAAATCCCCCTTTGTGGATTGTGTTAGCGATCAAATACGCACTGGTATTTTGATGATCATTTCTATCACTCTTTATTTCATTTATCGTCTTCTTTAGACTCTTGGCCAGTATCTTAACCTCCATAGTGCTCATTAAGCTCCTATTTGATTACTCTACTCACAAATCCTTTGTTTCTATGCCTCCAGACCTGAAATACATGATACAAATAATGTCATTCATTTTTCTTTAGTCTATGTTATAGAGATTATAAAACAAAAAAAATGTTTTATTTTTATGTTTTATATCTCATATTATGGACAAAGAAATACATATGTTCATATATGCCAAGTTCCAGGTCTACACATCAAGTGTGTTCAATACAAAGTCAAAGTGCACAGTGATATATAAAGACCCAAGCCAAAGCCGAGTTCTCAAGCCTTATTTCGAGTCAAACTACAATCTAAGAAGCCCTGGGGTCATTTGCATTCATGCAGGTAATCAAAATTTGTCAATTTTGATTTTTGGAAAAGTTTCCGTTTACGGTGGTTTAGGTGAGCCTGTGCGTGCTCATTAACCACCAAAAGTATAGAATTTCCATTAAAAACTGCCTCTGGTAAAAATCGTTTTTCTCAGCCTTGGAATGTCTATTTCGCACGTTCAAATGGTTGATTGACATCTACAGATCATAAGCTTTCCAATGGTGCAATCAGAACTGGATTTAGAGCTTGGGAAGGCGGTCAAAAGTTCCCCGCAAGATCATTGTTTTCTACAGATTGCCCAGGCTTCTGTTTATTGTGCTTATGTATTTCGCCTTAATAGTTCAAGCTGCTTTCCTCCTGGGGAATCAAGTGATCAGGATATACAGTTAGTTATACAAGGAGTTAGTAGCACGATTCTTGACAAACATTTCATCAAATGGAGAGTTCTTCACATGGAACAAATTCCTATGAAGGTTTAACTGTTCAAGGTAAATTATATTTGAATGTCAAGCCTGTAGAAGAAGTTCCAGAAGTTTTGATTCCAGATTGTCCTCCGAATCTCCATCTGTCAATTCTTCATCAAAGCTTGGCGAGGCACAGAAATTCATATATGATTTGGGATAGCAGAATTGATTTTCCACATGGGTCTTTGTTATTTTCAGCCACGAAGGCAAATAATCATGGTGATTTCATTTGATTTATGTTTCAAATTCGAATTGCAGCTGGATTTATTAATAATCAATTTGATCCGGAAATCATTGTTTTTTTTTATTACGATCTCGTGATTTCCTCATGCCAACTCACACTCAAAAGATCATAATCCCATGATTTTTAAGGGTTGCCAAGTGAAATTCGAGTTTAATTGCTGATTATGGAGCCATTTGTCATCTAAATCGAAAAAAATCCAAGCGGTTGCGATTCTCAAGAAAATCTATTTGCCGCAGATCCGTTTTTTAAAGCTACAGGCTTTCGGTGGTTAAGCGGCTTAAATTTGACCCTCTTAACCACTGAAAGCCTGTGATGACCAGAATACTTGAAATTTCGCCCAGATCAGGAATTTTCGAATCAGAATGAGATGAAACCTCTTGGAATAGACAGGTGGTGAATTATCAAGTCAGATCCAATGGTTACTTTGATGGATAAGGAAAAGAAGAGGTGTTTTAATCAATTTTGGTACATTTTTCAAAGGTAAAAATATAGGGTTTTTGCTCAACTCAGCAAATTCGAATTCTATCTTTTGGAAGAGTCATCAAACAGCCTTGGGAGGCTAATATGCACTGCATAAGGACTCTACTACCTCTGAAGACCCTCATATGTGGGATTGACCTCATTTTTAGGATCTTTCCTTATTTCTTGAAAATATAGTTTGACTTTCTGTTTTTAGTAAATCAGATCCATTCTTTCAGGATCTAGACAATGCATTGTAAAGCTATAAAGTTGAAGGTAGAATAGGAACTAGAGGGTCGACTTTAAAGACTTTTTTCATATTATGTAACTCAAAACTTCTCATTTTCATATGAAGTAATACAAGCTTCTTTTGCCATAACTTGTTCAGATTTCATCTTCTTTCCTATTCTATACTTGCACCTAGATATTATATTCATGTTGTTATGCTTGTCTATGCCAGATAACTGTCATCTTATCACTACATTCATAAGTTAAACTTTGCAAGTATTCCTGTGATTATTGTAATTGGCCATTCATATATGCTTTATATGTGATTCTGCTGATATAATAGTTATTTATTCATTCATCCCTTTATTTGTAAACTCTCTGAACATTTGTGGTTGAAAGCCTTGTCCATCTAACTGTGTTTATGCATGATTTGAGTGAGAAATGATTCAATCCTCCGACTTGATCCAAACCCACACTTTTTATTAAGAAAATAGTTACCAAAAGATTAAGTTACCATGCATCTCTGACTTACAGCCTAGGAGAGTTTCCTGGAGTGATAACAGATTGATCAAGTCAGGTCTTGTATAAGATCAAATCCCCTTTTGTGGATTGGTCAAACTACACTTGTATAGTGGTATTTGTAAAGTTGACCCCTAGTAATTGTAAAGTGGTTTTAACCACTTCTAGGAGAAGTCGACCCCACAAAGTGAAGAGACATAACCCTATTGCCTCCTCAACTAGTATGTATATGTGAGGATGGTACATCACTTACACACTCTCACACTCACTCATCTAGTGCACATATCTTGGAGATAGTTGCAGTTGAAGGAGGAAGGATAAGAGAGGCGCATGCTTAGTCTTGGTTTATTCTGTTGATATTATGGTAGTTGCGGGAGGTATTTACCTCCACGTGTGAACCTGACGAGAATAGAATACTCCGGGAAGCAAGAGAAACCCTAATGAGTTGGATAATAACCCTAGAATACTTGTTGGCTCAAGAAGATAATATGTATTAGGTTATTAGCCTTCAAGAGAAGAAGTCAACCAAAAGAATTAATATACACTGAAAAGAAAGGTACCCAAAAGGAGAAGTCGGACCCAGTAAGTCTGTCAGAACCACTATAAATACAAGGCACCGGTCTCTCATTTGACACATCTCAGCAGTTGTAGAGAGCCATTTCTACGCAGTGCAGTTGTTGTCTTGTGCGCAGGTTTGGAGGAGAGCTGTTGGTGTAGCTGCTGCAGCTAGCAGTTACGTTTTGGCTTGGACTATCTCTTGGCTAGGGTTTGGAACATATGATCAACCTTTGTTGATGTGCTATCCTTGGGGAAAGGTGCACTACCCTTTGTTTGGATATCTAGACTAGGGTTTGCTTCCAAAGTGATTCTTTGTCAAGGTTAAGGTGCTTGGAGGGTGGCTTCGGCCTATGGTTGGGTGACAAGGGTATTGTCAATGGTAAAACGAGCACAGATATTTCATATTCTAACAGATTATGGGCCCACACCTCCTTTATTCAGTCTAAACGCTGGAAGGAAACATAGGTGCTAGGATATTGAGCTCGCTGAGGAACTGCCACTAGAGTTACTAGTAGAAGCAACTTCCAAGACACTGTCGCTAGGGTTACTAGCAAGAGTAGTTGCAGAAACCCTAATCCTCTTATTGAGGCACCTTAAGTGAATGGATTGACCTAATCTCTGGATAGATCAGTGTGCTCTAGCCTAGAGCATCTCCTGATACTCTCAGCAAGCCAAGACGTAAAGTTTGAGTTTATGGTCAAATCTAGGGTTTGACCAAGTCAAAGAAGCCATGACTTATTCTATGAAGTCAAAGAACTAGTTAGATGGAGCCTCTAACTTCAGAGCGTGGAAAAAAAGGATTTACCTCATCCTTGCCAAGAATAAAGTGTTGTATATCGTGAAAGGAAAGATCATAAAGCCATATTTTGAAGAAGGGAAAGAGAAGGAACCACATAACGTTGCAGCTATGGAGAAGTTCAAAGACAGTGATATCAATACTATGAGTATCATAGAGGAATCTATAAAATACCACTTGATACCCTACATCTCCCATCTTGACTCATCTAAGAAGATGTACAATGCCCTAACAAATCTCTTCTCAGTCAGAAACATTGGACAAGTAATGAGTCTGAAGAATGAGCTATGTGACATGAAGATGAATGATGACAACATCATAGCATCATACTTTGTGATCATATCTCAGTTAAGAGATCAACTACAAGTAATTGAAGAGATCATCTCATAGAAGGAGTTGGTAAACATATTACTCAATGGTCTTCCCAAGACGTGGGATTCATTTGCCGCAAGCATGAACACAAGAAAGGAGTATCCGACATTTGAAGAACTTTGGACTTGTTGTGCTCAAGAAGAATCAAGTATCGGTGCAAAAGAGAAACCCCAAAAGAAGTACAATGATCAAGCCTTCATAGAAAGATTCAAGAACTTCAGGAACAAAAGGAAGTCTGGTTCAAGGAGGAAGCCAAATCAAGAGAAAGACATTTTAGAAGTACAATGCTTCAACTATCGAAAGTATGGTCACTACAAGAATCATTGTCCCTAGCTAAAAAAAGGGAAGGAGAAACATGAAGCATCAATTGCCAAAGAAAAGGAACCGACAAAGAAGACTAAGTAGGATGGAAGAGACTTCTTCTTTTAAAGGTAACAAAACTCTTCTTATTTCTTGTACATATCTTGTTTGCATCGTCTCTGTACATATCTTGTATATCTATCTCTTGGAAGATAATGCGTTCCAAGAAGAAATTTACCTATGGAAGAACAACAAGATAAGAATGGATATCATTAGATAATACACATGAAAGGATGAAATACAAATCATGTGGAATCTATTGCAAGATAAGCCAAATCAATCATGAAGAGACTTAGAAGAAGCAAAAAGAAGTCAGCAATCGAGAGGAAATTGGAAAAAGACTTATGAATTTTTGTAGAAGACAACAAGACGGAAGTGTGGACTCTGTTAGACAAGAGAACCAATTATATATTGTAGAAGACAATAAGGATGCATATGGAAGCGTGGACTCTGTTATATGGAGGGAGCCGATTATATGCACTCATACATGAAGCAAGGATTAGGAGGGAGCTAATCCTATGATCCATTGAAGATGATGAAGTATATATCCATGATAGCAGTCATGAAAGACAATACGTCTTCTTCAAAGAGAAGCCTTAAAGTATACTCGGTTGTCCATCCATATCCATGATCCTATGATGGAATCTTTAGGGCATGG